>VXAY01004719.1:512684-566969 GCA_013399855.1 Oxyruncus cristatus | reverse complement strand
TTTTTTTTTTTTTACTATGGGAAATAAAACGTATTTTTAACAAGTGGCGGTCCCCAAATCTGAAATGTCTGATGTTTTTTCTAAACATAAAACCCCCAAACAAACAAAACCCCACTGCCTAAGTGGCTTGATGATGAAGAGAACCTGCAACAAAACTGGAATCAGAGCTCCAGCTTCTGATTTGTTACCTCTTAACCACAGTACTGCTCGATAAGGGCTCAGTTGATGCTTCATATTGTTTCCCACATAGTACCTTTACTAGTGATACAATATACAAACACAGTGAAACTAAACTGCTGTTTTAATTTTAAAAAATCAAAGCCCCAGCCCCTGATTTTTTTTATAATTCATTTAACAAGACAGATACAGAATTATTAAGTGTGACAGATTTTCATATCTTTTGGTTAAGTTACAAAAATCCAGCACTTTTTCACAGCTAGAGTTGAAGGGTTTTGTTCAAAGCTCTGTAACAAATATTGTACTTTTGCCTATTCCAAAGCAAACACTTTCTATATTCAAGGATTTTTATCACAGATTTGTAACAGACTTTGGACCCTGATGCACTGAAGGCAGTACCTCAGATTTCCCTGGCTGTGGAATACCCACAACTACAACCTGGATGGAACAGGAGGAAGGGACTTTCCAATATGGCCCTGTGGGGCTGTCCCAAGCCTGGTGTTTTCACAGTCTTCATTTGGAAGTGCCTTGGATTTGTTGTGTGTCATAAGAGCCATTGAATATTGTTTGACTTGAGGTTGGAAAGTCTGGAAATGGCTTTTCACAGATGTTGTACATACAGCACTATAAAGGCAGGTGGGACTCTGAGACAGAAGAGGGAAATGCTGAGGGAGAGATGAAAAATTGACACAGGTCTTCTTTGTATCCAAGCAGATGGACACCTGTGCCCCAGTGATAGGAACACAGTATTTGTCCCAAAATAATTGTTGGATAAATTGCATCAGTAGCATCAAGGACAGAGCCCAACACACAGGCCTCCTGCTTCTATGAGCATTGGGCTGCAAAGGCAGGTACCTTCTGCTGACTTCTTGCTCTGGCCCTATGAATATTCCGTGCCTGATGACAGCTATGTAGCTGTAGTAGCCCTCCCTTTCTCTCCCCACTGCTGCTTCTGCTTTCCACAGCATATCACTTTATTCCTATCGACTTGTGGCTGGTGAGCTCTTCTGCAACAAAGTTACAAGTAGTGAAACCGCCTCAGACTCAGTCTCAGAAGGAATGCTTTTCACCTCCGGATAAGTGCTCCAACCTCTGCTCAGGTGGGCAGACAGAGTTTCCTTTCTCCCTTCCTCCTCATCAATCTCGAGTGAACTCAGTGTTGTCCTTGTGCGGTTCTTACAGAACAGTAACCCATCTGTGTGTGCAGCAGCAAGTCTTCAAGTTCCTCTGGGAGCTACAAGGAGCATTTGGCCTTTCTGTGGACAGCTATGCTTCACTCTGTTAATACACCTGAAATCATGTTTCTGTGGAGCTGAAGGATGGGAGTAACTTTGTGACTCTTTCTCCACTTGCTACACTAATCATAGTGAAAAACTCAACTGCTCATTTCTGCTGGGTTTTTAACTGAGGACAGTTAATCTCTGTACAAGAACCCGGGTACAGGCTGTCAGAAATGGGAGTAGACAGCGGTGGGGACTGGGAGTGAAACTAGAGACATATAAATGTAGAAGCAGAAATGGATGTTGCAGAAAGAGAACTGAAAGAGGGAATTCAGAGGTTAAGCAAAACTCATGGACACTACTGTGAAGAGGGAAGATCTGAAGAAGTTTATGCAAATGATAATAATCATTATTCAAACACAGAAAACAGGGCAATGCGTCACTTGCATAAAGGCTGCCATTGGCTAAGTGTTAAAGCTTCAGATACCGAAGAGAAAATTGATCTAGACAGCACAGCAGTTTCAATGCCTACCATGGAGCAGGTAGTCTGAACAACCACTCTATCATTTTGAGAGGAGTGGGAAAGGAAAAGGTCCATGGTTAAGAAGGAAGAGAGATTTTTCTTTTTCTTCGAAGTTGTTTGGGACTGACGTATTCCAGAAGATTTGTGCGCACCGAAGAGCCCATGGCTGAAATTCAAAAATAATCCAGGAACTAGCAACATGCCCAGTAAAATTAACAGCAACCTTTGGCTTTCTCTCACCTGTTCCTGGCTGCTCTTGGTGAGGAAATTGAACTCTGGCACTGGAGAGTACAGTAGGTGCTTCTGCAAGGCAGGATGCAGGCACAGATAAACAACACGGACCCTTGATCTCTGGGGCTCTGGGCTCAAAGCTGGCTGGCAGAGGAGGAGCTGTGAGCTGCAGTTACATTGTCTTCCATGCAAATTTACAGTAGTAGTGGAAGTAGTAGGAGTAGGAGCAGTAGCAGTAGCAGCAGCAGTATCTCAAGTACAGCCCTCCTTCATTTTCCGGCTTCCAAGTGAGATTTGGGCTGTGCCATACACATGGAGGAACCGCCACGTGTCAGTTCCTGTCTGAATAGATATGCCTTTAAGGAACAGTAGCCATGTGTCTTCCAAAGAAAAAATGTTCGCTGATGTTAAGCTGCTAGGGATATCTAGGGATAACTTTATGCAATTTCTTCTATTATTTTAGGAATGTAAAGTTTCCCAGGACTAATTAAGAGTAAGTGTTTCCAGATTGAAAGAACTCCAAATGCATTCAGGATTTCTGGCCCAGATTCCTAGCCTATCTGCCAGGCTCCAGGGGCAGAGGGATGTACTTTGCATTGCTAACCTGGCAGCAGCAGAGAGAGTTGGCATTCAGTGTGTCTTTCACAAAACAGATAATAAAAGGAGTCAAGGGAATATAAGAATAGAAGTGGGCAAGCTTGGAGAAGTGAGAATGAGGTGCCAGAGCTGGATGGGAACACACCTCACAGCCGTGTTCCGCAGCCACTAAAACTGCTGGGGGTGTGGGCATTGCTTCCTGGGGATGAGCCTCTGCTCCAGCTTGGGGTGGCTCTGCAGATGCACCTTTGGAACAGAGAGCAGCAGGAACACAGCAATACAGCATTGCTGAGGTCAGCAGTCTGGGTTCTTCCCCTGGTTCCGGGCAGGATTTACAGTTCATGTGGCTACGGCTACAGTGAGGTGTGTTTGCCCGGAATGGTGATGTCCCCAGTCAATCCTGTACCTTCCCTATTCTGCAGCGCAGGAACCCACCTGAGCTGCGTACAACCAGCCCCCTCTAGTGGCACTTGTCTCGCGAAGTTCTGATGCTTTGCCAAACTGGGCTGGGATTTTTTGTTTGTTTTATACATACAGCATGGTGTGACGAGATAGTGACATAGAATTACAGATTCATAGGGGTTTAAACTGTTTGACTCTGGCCTACAGCAGAGCAAGGCATACGGAGCAATTCACCTTCTGAAGTATCTGTGACGGAGTGAAATGAAAATTATGATCAAACTGTTTAAATGTGAATAAAGTTTCTGCTGGGGAATACACAGCTTTTAAGTTCAACACTAATGCTTCTATCATCTCCTCTGTGAAATTCTTCAAACCTCATTTGCTTTCCTCTTCATCCAGATCACTTCCAAACACACCTTTAAATGTAAAGCTAGTGTTGGAGGAGATCCACCCCCTAAAATTACACTTGAGCATTTTACTAGCAGTATTTATTGCAGTGTAACTTAAGGCATCTGACCCACATTCTGGACCATAGGCATCATATTTTACATGTGATGGGCTACATACAGAGCTCATGCTTACACAGTTCCTCAGAGGAATGGAAAAGATTAAAATTACAGCCAATTTGGGCTGGGGACCCAAGTTTGATCCTTCCACTAACTCAGGATTTTGAAATGGTGTACTCTGGAGGCAGAGGATGAAGTTTTGGTGAAGCAAGAAATTTATTCTTCTCTTGTTTTATCAGAAGACCACTAAATACATAATTCTGATTTTCACATTGTGTTTAGATAGTGCAGAAATTACTTATTACTGGGTGATCAATACACAGTAGTCTTGCTTCGCAAATGTGGCCTGATTTGAGACAAGATGTAATCTAGCCAAAGTTAACAGTGGCATTTCTTGATGGGTTTGCATTGGGCCCTGCTCCTAGAAACACATGTGTGTGTATCTGTGTGTGTGTGCATGCACACACAAAGGAGGTGTGTGTGGACATACCTGTACAGGCAGGCAGGGTTAGAGGGGAAGGAACCTTTTAGTTGAAAGTCCTTTCTCAATTCACTTCCCTGGTCAGCTGGAACGTGGTTTAAGGGTGCAGGCAATAAGGATCGTGTAGCGAGACACCCCAAGAGCTCTGCCCTTTGCAGGCGGAGGATAAGGTAGCTGTGAGAGACTTACACCCATGCATTGATTTTGCAAAGCCAGTGGGGAGGATATGGGCCACAAATAATAACTGACTGCATGCCCTCTCCCATTGCTTTCAGAGGAAAAGCCAATGATTGAATGATTGAGGACTGTGTACTGCATCTCTTGGCTGTGTGGCTACACCTAGGGCATTTTGCACCTGTAAAATACAGACTAGGCCAGCACACAGGGCTGGTTGATGGACCAGCTGGAGCATGCGGTGTGGTTGCCTAGTCCATCCTGCAGTGTGCCCTCCTCCCAGGAAGCAACATTTGCTGCAGCCCGATTCTGAGTTAGGCAAGCATACGAAAGATGTGTATGCAAGGAGTGTGAAATGAAGCTTACAACAGGAAAAACTGCAACCATTTGTCCTTAACAGCACTGGCTGTTGTCCCATCAGATCTATGAAACTCCCAAGAGATTTGCTCCCTCTGTTCTGAGTGTTTGCTTTTCACTCTTATCTGCTCCCCCTTTTGTCTTCTCACTGAGCTGAGCACACTTGGTTATTCCTGTCGTCCACAACAGCCCCATCTCCTGTGCCATCTACACTGTCTCTTGGAGTCCAGCTGAGCAAGCACCTTGCACCTCTCACAATGAGAGGAAAACTGAGGCTTCTTCTTTATTGATTGAGGCTTTGGGGAAGGGAGGTGAACAGATACCAATCACTGCTCTCCTCATTCTTCCTGCTCGTGAACTGTGCCAAAATCCCTTTGGAGGTCAAGGCACATCTTTCTGATCAACATACAAAACACATCCCTCTTCATTCCTTTCTTGCCCCTCATCTTGGCTTAGGGCAAGGTCCTTGGGCAGTGCACAGGGAAGAATTTCAGTGATGTCCTACTTTTCAGTGTCCAGTTGTCTGTGACTGACACACCTACTTGCAGGCACACAGCTGACCTTTAAATACCAGACTGGCCACTGGGGGTTTCTACAAGCAACTTACAACCCCCCCCACCCCCCGCAAAACTAGAAGCTCAAATTTATATATAGATTCCACAATTTCCTGCAGGCCCAGTGCATAAACTACCACATGGTGGGTGATACACCATGCCTAAGCATCCTGTTTGAGTGGCACCTTCAGCTCTCAGCCTCAGTGCAACCCTGGAACATCTTTCTCACTCTGTGACTCACAGGTGTCAAATGATGTAGCACTACACATCCTAGTACAAATCCCCCTCCTTGCTTCATTCTGATGCATGCTTAGCAGAGAGGAGGGAGGGGACAACCACTTATTTGCAAAAAGTAGGAAATCCCTGGGTCAGCTCTTATTTCACCATGATGGAAACAGAAATTATTCAGTTTCAGCAACTTTCCTTGTTTCTCCTTCCCCTGACCCAGGCAGAACCCCGGAGAGAAGCCACTTTTCATCAGACACATTTTTGTACGCGTTCTTGGTCAGACAGGATGAGTTAGTGGTAAACAGTAAATACCAGCTGCCCCCCATCCTTGAATGAGTAGTGCTGGAAATGATCTATGGCACAGCATAGTGACAGGACCAGCACGTAGGTTTTATGCCATCTGCTGTCAAATTTGGACGGTAGTATTTGTTTGAGAAATCTGCCCTAAGGCACTGTTTCAGTATTTGTTTTCCTGGTAAGACCTGGAGCACATAAAAGACTGTCAGCACCTATGGATTTTTTAACTTCACAAACAGCATCCTAAGCACAGCCAGTTACTATACCAGGTGTGGTCACAGCCCATATGTGTCATTTTTTCATGATACACAGTAAATGGCATTTCTAGAACTAGAGCATGTGTGACTCTCTGGATATAAAAAACGTGAGGATTTACAATCAATTTTTTTTTTTTTCTGGGACAAAAGCATGCGCTTGTATTCTGTCCTCAAGAGGATGTGGTAAACAAAAGCGTGAGCTAGCTCATTCTTACACCATCAGAAAGAGCTTTCGTCCTGTAAGCTTGACTGGAATTCTGAATTCCTTGGACTGGGAAGTTATGTATGTGAACAAAGGCCATTGGGAAATAGTCATAGTTTAGATGTTGAAAGGTATTTCAGGCCTCACTGGCAGTCAGGTCAAGTTGGAAATAAGGATGAGTGGTGAAAAGGTACCTGGTAGAGAGCAGTGGGGATTTCAGTCATGAAGAAAAGTGAAAGGTCTTAGTAATAATCAAAAGCTAATACATGTGATATGTGTTGGAAAATTAGAGTTCTTTAGGTCATTCCTCTGGAGGCAGAACAGGGATAGAGAGCAGGAGAGTACTCAGGACAGCGATAAATGCCCAGGTGAGACAGTGGCCGGAGGCAATGAGCTTGCCGGCACCAAGGTGCACCTTCTTGGCAGGTAAGGTGAGAAGGAAGGAATGCTGAAGGCTCCAGGCAACCACTTGTGGCAGGTGCCAGAGGAAGAGGGGAGGAAATGCAGAGAAAAAAGGTGTGACTGGGGAAGCTATGAACCTCTGGGAAAATAGGAGTGAATCGTGTGTCTGCAGGAACCCAGAGAAGAAAGGATGGGGTAGGATGGTCTGAAGAGCTTCCCTGTAGAAAGAAGACCTGAAAAGACAAAAATGTAAGGAAAATTGCTGGGAAAATATGAGAGTAATATCATCATATCCCTTTGGTGAGCACTCAGCACAGTGCTGAGACAAGACCACCATGAAGGCAGGCCCCGAGCCCAGTGTCGAAGGCCAGATCAAGACCCATCAGTAGATGGGCTGTTTGTGGATATCCCCATCTCGTAGCAGAAGCAACTGGAAGACTGACTTGGGGAAGCATCTTGGCCATCTCCAGCCAGCATGTGCTAGAGCAGCAGTTCTGTATATTTGCTGTGTGAAAGGGGAAGCAACTAGCCAGAAAGCAATTTTGAAATAGGAAGTGTGCAGGATATGCTGGTAGTTATTTCTGCTTTCCCATCTATCTGTCAAATACAGAAATCCTGGGGATTGAGATTAGGAGGGCCCAGACTTCCCAGCTCTAGCACAGGCCTTGTGCCTGACTGCTGGGACTTACAGAAGAAGCCCTACTACAGCAGACACAGTGCTATTCAACAAGGAGAGTGAGCTAGGTGTCTTTGAAGAGAGTGTGCCGGTTTAAAGGTAAACCACCAGGAGAAATGAACCCAAGTCAAAAGAGATAAATCAGAATTACAACTTAATAAAAATGACACAATAAATACAATTATTCAGATGAACAGTTGGTTCTTACCCACAAAAACCCAGATGTACAACCTGGCACCCTGGGGCATGGTGTTCATTGGCCTTCGTGCTGAGCCCTACGTGCCCCCCATCCCCAAGTCCAAGAGTAAAAGGAGGGGAAAAACCTGTTGATGCAAGTGACAGTCACAGTCTGGTTGAGGTTCTGGTTCTCCTCTGGATCCCAGGAGTGGCACCAGAAGTCCCAAACCGCCAAGATTATATTCCCTCATGTTCAGGCAGGAATGCCCAGGACCTCCCCCAGGGCGGGGAGTTCCACAGTGGGTGATTGTGAGCCATGGGATATTTTTGGAATCCTTAATGGCTCATTAGCAGAGGTGACCCCTCAGGCTGGGTGTGGAGGTGCTACTGACTCCCCGGAGGGGAGTTATCACACCCGAGTCCTTGGTGTGAGGACAGGAACATCCTCCTATCTCACAGACCTCTTAACACCCAGCTGACAGCCTGAGGGGTCAGGTGTGCTCTGGGCACCTGCTGCAAATGGTCTATTGTTAACAGTTTCTGGGAAATGATATAAAGGGTGTAGAATACATAGATGTAGTTACACCCACACAGTGATGAACTGGTCCCAGGTGTTCTAACTAAGACAGGCAGTTAGAGTGGAATCTGGGGCAACCAGATCTCCATGCTGAGCAGACTCTGAGAAGGATGGTTGATAAGTCATGCTGTTAACATGTTGACTAATAAAGTGATGAAACATATGAAAATCCAATTTTTCTTCTCTATGGGGACCAGATGACTTCTTCATCCTTCTCCGTGCATTTCATCCTTCCTGAGAAAGTCTGTCTCCATCACTGTTGTGTCTCTCAAGGTTAGAAATGAAAGATGCTCTTCTGCTTAGTCTGCTGTTCTACATCTGGGATGTGCTTCCATCTGCACCATCACCTTCCTCAGGGCTGTTTAAGCCTCAATTCAACTGTATTTTGCTATCCACAAAATGATGCAAACACTTTTCTCCAATTACACACTGTTTCATCTCACCAAATTTTCCTATTTCAGTGACTTCTCAATCTTTTGTTACATTTCTAAGTAGCCCTCTGGCTCTCTTTCAGTCACAGACCCACAAACATTTTTTCTAGTGTGATGTAGCACAACATGCTGGCCAGGTCAGTGCTGTGCTGGCACAGGAAAATGCTGTGCCAAAGCACTTTCCTGTTAGAGGAACATTGTAATTGCAACCAGATGTTACCAGGGTCTGAGTTAGCTTAGGAAATCCTCTGTGTACAGAAGAAGCACAGATATATCCTCTGTTCTGTGTTAGCACATAAACTACTACTCACCTTCTTTTGTCTCATCCATGAAACATGTTGTAGACCTAAAAACACACCATCTTCCAGTAAAACTACTCCTGCTTTAATTTAGTTTCACCTTCTGAGAACCCAGGGAGGGGGAACTTGATTTACAGTAACTGTTGGACCAAGATGAGAGCACAGTAAAATGCCTCCCAGTCCCAGGTGAGGCAAATAAATTCCCCTTTACCACACCATGCTCCTTGATGCACAACGGCAGCACTTCGGCAGTCACTGACTCACTTTGTAGTGACCACAACACTGCATTCCTTCTGATTTATGCAATGATCCCTTTCTTCTAGGAATTACTACTTGGTGTTGTCTCCTAAGGCAGAACACAGATCTTCCCAAGGGCCTACCAGCACTTTTCACTTCTTCAGGCTGACAACACCTCAATGAACTTGATTGTCCTTTTCTTTTTTTTCTCCCCAACATCTTCTTCAGTATCATCCTTAGGTTATGGAATAGCAGAAGTATTTTATTATTTATTTTATAAGGAGCACATCTCATAAAGAAATTTATCTGGGCCGTAAAGAGGTAAAAATGGTTTAAAAAAGTGAATAAAACAGGCGGACCTCGGAGAACAGGGGCTTGTAACTTTGGAGATTCATGTCTCAGTTTCATTTTGCCTCTACGGACAACTGGACTTGACTAAAATCACAGAGAAAGAAATCGAAGAGGAACTGCTGCTGCTGCTTGGAGAAGTAAGGCAAGCGAGATCATTTCAGATATGTGACACAGAGGCAGTGGGAGCAGCTGTCAAAAATCAGCCTAGCTCAACTCCTACTAAAGTCCATTGTCCAAACAACTACGTGTGTTTCCAGATCCTGCACCGTTCACAGCATCAGCAACACAGTGCTGGGACGGTGGGACAAAAGACAGGCTCCTGAGTACAATTATGTTCCCTGCTAGAAGCTGACATTGAAAGATGCTCCACAAGCATTTTGTCCTGTTCCCGGAGCTCTCTTATAGCAAGCATCTGCCCATCATTCAGGAAGTATTTGCCATTTCCAAATGACAGGCAGACGCAAGCAAGCAACTGGAATCAAGCTGCTCAGACTAGGGCAATTCTGGGCCTGAGGAGAAGGAGACCTCTGGTCAGTGGAGTGGTGTCTGGTTTTGTTTGTATTCCACCAGGAGGCAGGTACCACACCAGGTCCATGGAACAGGCACTGCTACTGCAAAAATCCATGCCATGCACAGAACACGCGTACTCAGATACCCGATTACTTTGGTGCCTAAGTCTTGCTGCCTTCTTGTGTCAGGTTTCCCTGACTATGTGATGATCTGCTCATACCATCCATGCTTGCACCTACACGGGTGCTCCATGTTATTTCCACAGACACTCACCCTTAGGTCCATGAATGTCATAGAGAATCTGGCTTTTGCTCACCAGAACCAGGCTGGCAATTCCTCAACTGTTTACACTTCTTATGTATAAACCAGCTTGTTTTTCAGGCAAAGGGTGCTTTGGTACTCTTTCCCCTGTATATCCAGCACAATTGGGATCACATTTGCCCCCCAAATCCCCCTGCTGTCCAGCACCATGCTTGGAGCAGTTGTGATAAGGCTGCCACTGGGTTTGGTTTGGTTGCAAATAAATGGATGAGAGATGATACACTGAGGGGAAACCTGTAGGATAGAAAAAAACTGATTTGTTTTTCTTTTGCCTTAAGACATACTCCATCAAAAGCCCCAAAATAACAAACTTTGAGCAATTTGGGGAGGAAAATAATTTAGGTAGTTGCCATTGTTTTGTGGAAGGTGAACAATTGGCAGCTACGAACCTGTAAACTTACCTGAGCATATGAATGGTTATAGCAACCAATGACAGTCCTAGAGGTTTTTTCTAATTAAATCATGGACAGTTACACTAACTGTTAAGACTAAACATAGTACAATTCTGGCTCACAACAGCAGGTACAGATCAGGAGTTAGCATGGATGTGGGGTCACTCACAAGAGGATTGGTCACCACCGCAGTGAACAAAAGCGTAGAGTATTTGAACTTGGCCCACCTTGCATCATCTGCCCTCACTATCAAATACAAGTTTAACTTACTGATAAGAGATTAACCTGCATTTTTAATCTAGTCAAATGTAAAATATTGTCATCAGGATAGATAATTTATTTGGTGCAGAGTTTCTTTGACGGCTGTCAGTCTTGCTCAGCTCTCTCTACACTCCACTAAAGTGTACACTAACCAAGCCTTTCTTGTAAATCTATTTCCTACCTCTCCTTTTCCTCCTTTACTGATCAGATTTCCCTAATGTCCTCCTGGTTTTGCAATCTTCAGGAGACTTTTCAGTTTGGTCAGACAGATCACACAATGTGTGATAAAACGTGGAGCTTTCACATACAAAACAGTCATGTAGCTTTCTTCAGAAGCAAGAGGGAGAGCATATACACTAGACCAAAGGATACCAATGATTATGTGAGACCTGAACCGTGTAAGTAAAACTGGTACCTTGGTGAGAAGACATTTTTCGGAGTATTCAGCTCACTGGCCTAAAAGAAAATTATATCAAGCAGCAGTCATTGAGCAAATGTGGGGAAATAGGGGTAAATTTCCTTTAAAAAGTTAAAAACATGAATACAGGCCTAATAAGGGATGAAAGACTGCTACTGAAGGAGTTGGTGTACTCTCTGTGAAAAAGCAGGCAACATATAATTTCTCATGAAATACGTTGATATTTTCCTTCTCTTAAAATGAATGGGTGTGACAGACATTCCTGGAATTACATGGACCCATAAAACTACTTAAGTACTTGACATACTTGCTTACAGTTGCAGCAAGACCTGTATTTGTGAGACCATACTATGCCTGACAATTGGTATTATTCTGTCGTTTACAATAATAGCTGTATGATGCATCATGAAAAATCCTGGCTACAATGTACTGCATTAAGTCTTAGTAAAGCACTTCCATCTCCAGACAACTAACACCTGCAATGAAGAGGGAAAATACAACAAATCAGTATAAGTAAGTAACTAGTGGAAAAACAGGTAAAACTGATAGCTGCAAGAGTGAGATGCTGGTATTGTGTTCCTTTAAAAACTGTCTTGATCTGAATTCTGCCTGTGGAGTGAGGGCAGGCAGTTAACTAGGAATAGGTTTCTCTGGCTAATAGCAGAAGTATTTTATTATTTAAGTAGTGTCCTAAAAGGTGCTCCTGTTGTATCCACGTGGCACCATGGAAACCCACAGTCAGGAATGAGCTTTGATCATCATTGCTCAGGCAAACAGAAAGTGTATCAATTCCTTTTCTTTCCCTAGCTGAGGAGTCAGGTCTCTTCACTGTCCCCAGTGAAACCTGTTCAGCTTTCTAGCTAGCAGGCAGATTATTGTGAACCAGCCCAACTCCTTTGTGAGATTGCATAACCCTTTAATGTCTGCTCCTATCAAAGAATTCAGAGCTTATACATGTAGGATTTCACTTTCTGCAAAGAAGTTCACTGTAGTCATATAGCCTTTCTTTCTGAAAAAAAATCTTGCCTTGGATCTGCTTTATCATCTGGTTTAGCCTCAGAAATGGCCATAGAGATATGCTCAGGAGGAGCACAGTATTGATCTAAGCAGCTTAGTGAGTCTCAAAATTTAATTCAAAGAACTTGGCAACATCTAAAGACATTTAGAGGGTTTGTAGCACAGAAGTCATCCCTTTCTGTCCAAGCCACTTTATCACCAAATACAGAAAAATATGTGCATGCTTTCAATTATTATGCTATATGCTATCCTAGGATGGAGGCCTTTAAGAAACTCTCACCTCAGCAACACTAAGAACACCTTGTGGCTACAGGTTTAGTCACCCACACTTTGCTTCTCAACAGAGAAGATATTCAGGGTAAATAGCCTCAGCATGTTCCTGTGGTATCTTGTGCTGACACCAGAACAAAAGAATGTTTGTTATGACCCTCCTCCAGACATAACAGTCAAGAACACTATCCCCTCAAATGCAGCAAATTGTGGCCTCTGTTGTTCCTTCCAACCTGGGACCAACCTGCTGGCATCTCACAACTTAGTCCTTCTCACTTTAGCTTCAGCAGCAGAACATTTTAACTAGTTTTACTTGGATTACAAGTGGGTTGATACTCTTGGGCCTTCCGCTTTCTGTCAGCTATACAAACCCATTGAGGATTTTCTTTTGCTGTAATCTGTGTTGTGGTATGTAGCAATAATCAGTCTGGATACGCTGTACAGTCTCTACAGAGACCTGGACTGAATTGAGCAGATGTAAAGTATAAACACTTGGTGCATGAAACTCACACTGTGTTCTCCCCCTCCTGCATACTGCTACTGCTTATTAAGACTTGAACATTCATGAAAAGCACAGCCAGAAACCAGATCAGCTCTTCTGAATTAATGAATAGTGAAAAAGATGTATTCAGTCACCCTGCAGGTTATCCCACAGAAGGATCATTCAAGTCAACTCCTTCATAAGAACAAAATCCCTGCAGCAAGGCCTTCCATGTGATTCAGTTAACCGTGCACCCAACCTACATGAGAATTTACTCTTGTGTAACATTAAATACAGTCAGCTGCATAAGCAAGCTCTTTCTTACCCCATCTTACCCTGCACTGGTGACCTTGAGTAAGAGATGCTAATCTTGCCTCAGACCAGTAAGTAGGTAAGCTGCTTTTGGCCACAGGAAAAATTGCTTAGTGGAAGTGTTAATGTGTTTAGTAGTATCATTACCATTAATGTGGAGGCAAACTTACAAAGTTCCAGGTAACAGATTCTTTCCTTGCTAAAAGGTGGAGCAAGTAGGCGAGGAGAGGAAGCACAAAGCATGAAAGTGACAGTAACAAATTCAAAATACTAAAAGCACCCCATTGGAGAGATCAGAACTTTGGTATCTGCTCTGAAGTTCTGGAGTTTCTCTGTTCCTTGGTACTTCATAGCACGAACAGAAAAATGGTTTTACAGGTTCAAGCAGCTACTCTACTTTTCTGAAGGCAAGGGCTGCTTCCTCAGACAGTTTCATTAGAAGTAACCAACCAGGCAGGGAAAGCAAGCTGCTTTCAATTTCCAGCACTTCCCCTTTAGGCAAGGACTCGGTCTGCAAGTGTGAGGGTGGACTTAAACAGGAGCTCTCTCCTGATCACTCACTGTCTCTCATCACATTCATAAGTGCTCTGGAAAGAAACTTCTAGAGCAGAGTACTGGGTGTAGCTGGCAAGATATTGGCAGTGAAGAACTGCATGGTGGCTTCTGTGTGAAGAGGCCAGGACTGCCCCAAGCCAGACACAACTGCTTTTAGCCAGCTCTGATGGACCCACCGCAGAACACAGCCAAGCACCTCAGCCAAGATGGTGCTACCTCTAAGAAAGTGTATTTAAGAAAGGGCATGAGAAACAGCAATACAAACACCAAGGTCAGCAAAGAAGGAAGGGGAAGAGGTGCTCTAGGCACCAGAACACAGATTCCCCTGCAGTCCATGGAAAGGGTCCCACTGGAGCAAACAGATACTTCCTGAAGGAAGTACATCTTCCCGGAGAGCCCATGCAGGAGCAGCTTTATCCTGAGAGACTGCAGTCCATGGGAGGGACCCACATCCCAGCAGGTGAACAGCGTAAGTAAGGAGGAAGGAGCAGTAGAAAGGAGCAGTTATAGGACTGACAGCAACCCCAATTCCCCATTCCCCTGCACCATTTGGGACAGGGGATAAGACACAAGAGTCAGTAATGAAGAACAGAAGCTGAACCTGGAAAAATGGGTGGGTGAGGTAGGAGAAAATTACTGTTCTAATCTTTGCTTTTCACCACCCTACTCAATTTCTAATTGGCAATAAATTTAATTTTCCCCAATTCAAGTCTGTTTCACCCATGACAGTAGTATATCCCTGTCTGTATCTTGACCTGTGAGCTCTTCCATCTTATTTTCTTCCTCTTTCCTCTAGAGGAACGGGGGTGAGAGAGCAGCTGAGTGAACACCTAGCAGTAGGTCAAGGTCAACCCACCACAAGCTGTTGCATAGACCTGTTTAAAAGACGATTAAAATCCACTGGTTCACACTGAGCATTTGCCATAGTAATTTCAGATCAGCATCTGCATAAAACTTGCAGACAAGCTTTTTCTATTTACTGTAGAGCTTTTCAGAATGATTTTGTACATTACCACTTTTTCCCCATTTCCAAAATCTGAGACAGATAAGGATTTTGAATGATCATTTACTATCTATACATTATCTGCAGAATTACAGAGATGAACCATTTTTCTATGAAAAAATATAATATTAAAAATCTTACATAAAAGACAAAACATAGCAACAAAAAGCTGCCCGCAGAATTAACATCCAGTCTTTCTGTCACCAGTAAGGATGAAATTCCTTTAGGGTGAGTTTTTCAATGAGGATATTAAAGTTGTTGTTTGGTTTTCGTTTTGCTTCTTTTTTTTTTTTTTTTTTTTTACCCCCCCATAAAGGAGACACACATTAAAAACAGTAATGTCTAAAACAACATTATTTAGTTTTTAGTCATGCATTTAAAGATTTGGCTGTGAGCATCTTCTGAAGTTAGCACTCAGAGGAATCCAGTTTCACTAAAGTACCAATGACGGGGTTTCTGAAAGTGTCCTCCGAGCTGAGATCCGCAGACATCTGGGGCAGCCTCCAGATCTGAAGCATGCTTTGTGAAAGCATGTTTTGCATTCTGTTTATACATAGAGAATAGCATTCAGAAAAAAAAAAAAAAAAAAAAAAGATTCATCAATATCTGTGTTCCTTGAATTATGTTCTATCAAGCACATACAAGTACAAAAGTAAACAGAAGCAGTGCAAGGCCAGGACAACAACCACCACTGCAACAAATTACAGTGAATGCCAGCAAGATGTGATAAAACAGCTCTCTCTCATGCCTAGACCCAAAATAATAGCCTACCCCTGCGAGCATAATCATGCTTAGGCAAATCCCTGGTTTTGCTCTCTGAATTCACTGATGCAAAACAGCTGCCAGAGGCTGGTTTTCAAAGATACATGCTGTCCATGGTTTTTAAATATACATGCTTTCAGTGAAGCTAGTTCTCAAAGTTTAAAAAAAAGTCCAAACATTCCATCAAGGAAGAAAGAAAACACGTTCACTCTGGAACATACCTGTGCACCTTTTACATTTGGCAGTCTGATATGGAAAGAGCAGGTCTGCACTCTGACAGAATTCACAGATAAACCCCTTCGCTTGACAGAGCTACAACAACAGCAAAACGGTTGAGTTTAGACCTAAGAAAAAATTATTTGGGAATGGCAGCAGGGATATTCCTCGTACTAGCAGATGCAAGGACATGAAAAGCCCTAGCTTTTCCTTACCTCACAGCCATCCACATGGGAGATAGAGCTCTTCAGAATATCTTTAAGAAGGGGCAGTAACTGCCCTCGTTTGATCTTCACTAGATCATCCAGTGAGAAGAGATGCAGCTCCTCTGTCAGATGGCTGGGGACCTGTTCAAATTCTTTCAGTACACTGCAAAGAGAAATGGAATCCAATTCGAGGTACAAAAAGTTGTTTTTCGAGTATATTTCAAGAATAAGCCTCTTTCACTTCTCTAGTCACACAGGGATTATACAAGGCAAGTTATGCTAAATCCTACTTCCCCTCCCAATTTGAGATCACTTTAACAAAAACTGGGGTTTGGGATTTAGAATAAACTGTCTGCTTTAAATGTGCATTCCTAAGGCATTGGAGTTGCCAGTTATCCCAGCAATTCTTAAATACTGTGTAAAGGGTTCTCTCCTACCTCAGGAACGGTAGGTAAAATCCTGTATATAGTAATATCCTATAATATAATAAGCTAGGTTTATTTATTTTCTTTTGCAAAGAGAACATTGATGAGTTTTATCTGATGTAGGTCACTGCTGGGTGAAACTGTGCTTGTACTGAGTGGGTGAACACTGAAAATACAGCTCCTGCTTTTAAAATATCACTGATGTAGATACAGGTACAGTGAGGATTCTAATGCTTATTTCTATAATGGAATCCCAGGTGGCTGAGCAGAAGAGAGACATAAAAATACGTTTCTTCTTAACTTTCATGACTAACACATAATTGATGAATAAAAGAGGTTTATGTCAAAGAGAGAACAGAACCTACTTATAAAGCTTATTTTGCTTAAGTCTGTTTATAAAAAGGTCAGCAATTCTGTAGTGAAGATCTTATTATTCACATGTCTACATATTAGTTAAGCCCATAGTTTGGGAAGGTGAACATCCCAAATCTTTCCATTTGCAGCAACAAGCAAGGTCATGTTTTGGTCTTTATCACTTCTGGTTACTACTTTCATTTGAGTATGTTTATAGAATCAACTGAATTTAGCTTTATGACAGAGTCCTGGAAGAAATTTTTAAACCCTCGAGGAACACATTTGTTAACTTAAAAAAATCTAATTTTTTTAAAAAGATAAATATTCTCAGAGAGATAAGTATCTTTGACATTTTAAGAATGAGTGAGAACTTAAGAGAGGCGGAGTAGGAAAAAACATACAAACTAAAATAATTCAACATTTAAATCCAAATATCTTTGGCCACAGGAAACAGAAAGCTACTACATAAAACCTGTAATTCACTCAACATCTGCAGTGCAATAGAAGGCAATTTTCTTATCAGAATTTTCTCTAATGATCACATTAACTTATTTAAAACTACCATGGACTCTAATGTCGCTAGAGAAGAAGGCTCTATAAGCACCTCATGTACATTTTACTAAGCTACTTTTCACATGCAATCATGGTCCATACCTTTCACCAAACCTGCAGGTTTTCAAAAGCTTTTTCAAATGAAAAAGCTGTTCTTGCGCCTCCTGAAAGATGAAGGGGAAAAAACAATTTTTAAATTAAAAGCAATTGCATTTATATATTCATAAATGAGAAACACCACTACCTGAGTTGAGCAATCCTTGCAACTACATCAAACCATACCTAAAAATAGAAACTTCACACTTAGCATAGAATTAAACAACTGGATTTTCTAATGCACAGAAGACCAAGGTGGGCAAAGGCTGTTTTTATTTCCTGACAAGTGAGCAAGTCCTAATGCTACAAATAACTCCATGTCTGCACACCAAGATGCTAGACCCAAACCTGTGTAAGAACAGTTAAGTGTCTCCTTGACCATAAAGGAGCACATGGCTACTTGTAATATTCAGCAGAACACCCTTCCTCAAGCTGTAGGAGGTACAGCCCTTAGATGGACCAAAGGTGTTTTCTCCAATGGCCCACAAAATTAAGGAGTCATTCAAAACTTTGAGAACTTTGCAACAGCTGAAAACTAGGTAGAGGTAAATATTCACTGTTGGAGCCCAACTCTCCTCCATGAACTAAAACTGCAAACCAGTAGGGAGACACTTCTCAAAGACAAGACAGACTTCTGGCATAAGCTTCATCCGAGGTTAAAGAGAACAAGTCCCAGAAGTGATGATGGGACAAGCAAGAGAAACCAACTGTCCTCCTTCAAACATACATACAGAGCAAAGGACACCCTGCCCTAAGGAGTTTTTCCCCAAAGTCTCAGACCCATAAATTCCTAATAAAAAAAGGCCACACTTACCCTCACCCTGTCCATTTCTTTACTTTTTGTGTAGAGGGTTTTGTTAATACAGGACACATTGAAAATCGGGTGCTGCCATATGCTGTCCAGTAGGTGTTTGGAGAAGTTGCATACATAGTATTTTTTGAAGTCCCATTTTGAAAGTATTCGGGCAGGAATAGAAGACTGGGCATAGCTGTGGCAGCAGTCACAAAAGTATTTCCCCAGGTAGTCACAGTAGCGGAGTCTCCTGATATATTCTGCAAGTAGACAGGAATGAAACTGTGACTATTTCTAAAATGGGTCTCTAGAAATTTTATGGGTCATACCTCTTGTTTGTAAGCCTATTCTGTCTTAATAACTCCAGTCTACTGGAGTGAGGGGAAAGGGATTTTTTAAAGGAGGGCATTTTATTACTGTGGTAAACATGCACAAGCTCTGCACTCTGCATTAGAAGAGAAAGCTTTCCTTATTTCCACATTTGTCGAACTGATTATAATTATCACCATGAGATCTTAAAGAAACTATTTTTGCTTTACCCATAAAAGAGACGCAAGATAAAATACAGAACAAAAAACTTCCTCCAATTTTGGGTCACATTTGTATAATACTTTTTCATATAAAGAGTTTTGTGGGGTTTTCCCAGCTATTACAGCATCTCAGCCTTGCTTGAATTAATGTGCTGTCGTAGACTGTTGAGAAGTCACAGGCCAAACACTGCTCTTGTGAGCTGACCCAGAACAAGTCTTGGTTGCCACTTCAAAGATTTCTTAGGTAAGGTCTGTTTGTCAGATCTGTAAATAATCAGGCTTTCGAGCAGTTCTCACGAGGTATCATAAATAAAAAATTTAAAAGACACCGCGTAAGAGCAAAACCACACATTCCATAAGCTTTCATAAAGTCTCCAGCACAGAGACAGAATTATTGAAAGAAACAATTGGAAGACGTAAAACCAGCACTTTCCAGCCTGGAAGCTTGATTTTTTTGAATAGTTTTTCCTGTTTTGTTGTTGACTGTCATGAATTTTTATTGTGTATGAGAAGGACATCTATCAAGTATTGTATTCTGTCCACAAAGAGAAATTCCAGACACTGGAAAGATCCCACTGTATGTTTTACTATTGCAAGCACATCCAACAGTGAGATTTTTCTTCTAGCTCAGACAATTTTACAATTGTGGTACACCTGGGTTGGTGAAGATTGTGGTCTGATTACTAGTAATGCTCTTAGTAGGGTTTTTTTTTCCACTCTTGGTAATACTTACTGCTTTCTATCGGGGTTCCGCAACCAACACACGTGAAGTTTTGAGCAGCCACCACTGCATCTCTCCTGTGTACAGAGGCAAATAGTTAGACCTTTCAGCATTCAAAACACAGTTTTAATTAACATTCTTCCAAAGTACAAAAGAGTTACACTTGGCACCAATGAAAATGTGCCAACTTAGGAGCTGAGTCCTACTCCTCCACATGAAGAAGGGGGGCTCTGTAAGGAGATGCAGATTATGGTTTTAGTGGGAGACACTAAGCTCTTCTGTGGAGAATATATAATCAAATACAGCTCACTGAAAGAATTGAATTATTTTACATTTCTTAAGATCAAGTGGTTGGGAGAGGGGAAATTCCACATCTGCAACTGAAAAAGCAACCAAACCTGCAGTAACACAGGGATTAGCCAGTTTGCCTTCTGTGTGCACTTTACAGCACTTCATGCAGAGTGAGACAGCAATTTCCCCAAACACGACTTGTTTTCGTCCCCACTTTCTGAAAACCTACTATCCATAAAATATTAGCAGGAAAGTGGGGAAAGTCAAGAATATTCTTCAGGTAGTGTCCCAAAATGAAATTTTTAGGAGCCATCTAAGTGTGCTGCCGTGTAACACCAAATGGTATGTGCATTATCACATTTGGAAGTGCACCTACCGTGTTAATCAGAACATGCCAAGACAGGGAAAAAGATGGCATCTGCTTTCTAGTGAGGCTGGTGACAGATACTGCAGAAGGTTGTGCCAGGCACTAGCTCTAACCTTAGGATTTCTTAATCACCCAAGCTCCTTCCACCAACTTTGCCCTGCTATACTAAATGACAATGCTCAGATCCCTCAAAACTTACTTGACTGAAGGATGAATATTAAATATAATCTGCGATCTTGGTGGGGACCAGCCAGAAGATCCTCTTAATTTGGATATGATCTTTATTTCTTCAGCCAGATTCAAACTGGACTCAAGTTCTTTTGGAATTTCTTCTTTCAGCAAAGACTATTGGGAAAGATAAACTTGTGAACATAACCAGCCCATCAGCTGGACATATGTTAAATGCTATGGGAGATGCTTATCTCCCTTTATACTCCAGAATTTTAAAGTTCAGTTTTCACCTGCATGCAGTTCCCCCTTAGTTAAACTCCCTGAGTCCCAGAAGAGAGCACGTTCTAATTGTTCACAACTCCATGTCTTAAATGTATTGAAAATTGATAGAGAAAGGAGACATTTTCTAAAAGTTTATCCAAAGTGAAGCAATAAACTGTAAGCACTCATCTATATTTGCTTGGGTTTTTTTGTTGTTGTGTTTTTGGTTGTGTTTTTTTTTTATTTTTTTAATTTAACTTCCCCCTTTTGCTAGCAGTGAAGCAGCTGCAGTGAGACCATGATTATTTGGGGAACTGAATAAAGAGCTCGTTGTTTTCAGACCAGACTCACTCTCTGCTTAGATGAGCTCAGGCAACCAGACAGCTGAACTGCAGAGTCTGTCTGCAACCAGTATTTTCTGAAAGCTCTGCACAACTCCTGGGCTGTTGCTTCAGCAGAATTGCTGCCTGGTTCAAAAGATGATCTGAAAATTAAGGAATACAGTCAGTGAAAAATAGCAGCATGTCATCAGCATCTCCAGTGCCTCTTCTGCGTCCCTGAAAAGTTTTCTCCCATCCCTTCATTTCTACCCTCTTTCTTTGATACACCCAGGCCCTTGAAGAGCCACAGACACCACCCTCCAGCAAGACTCAGGGACCAGAGAAACGCTCTGCTAAGCCAAGCACCAGAGACATTGGCTGTCAAGCAGCATTCCTTCCCCTCCTTTGGAAGGACAAACTTTACCACTCCCACACCTTTCCCTGCCCCAGCCAGAAGAACCATCAGAAAGCTGCTCCAGCAGAAAAGGTAGTGCCATCGGGGACTGTATTAGGGATACATACCTTTTATCTGGAGCTACAGACAGATTTTCAAGGTCTTCAAGTTCTGCGGTAAAGGAGAAAACATTATCAAGCCATCTAAGAAACAAAGCTTCTGTTACTCAGCACTGTTTTCCATCTACCTTCTGGGTTACCACAGTGTCAGTTTCAAACATATTCATCTTTACAACACCCCTGCTGGATGCAGGAGATAACCTCAATCCTAGTTGTAAAACAGGCATAAGGAGTCTTATCTCCTCTGCGTATCTCTGACATCCGTAAATGAAGACGACTCCTTAACACCTATGCATCCTACCATCACCATCAGCCTCCCTTCAAGAGCAGAAGTCCTAAGGACAGAAAGTGCCTGCTGGTCGAGGTCCAGCCAGAAGGCACTTGATGTAAGTAATGATACACAGACCCAAGAGAGTGCACACTAATTTTCTTGGACACTGACAGATACTTGGAGACACTGATCACAAACTTACCAACTAATGCTATAAACAAGTTAGTAACAGGTGAGATGAATGGAATTAAAGCACACACTTCTTCATTATGTTTATACAGACACAATATGCTTATACCAACAACACACTGATAGCATTAGTTTTGGCCATTCTTATTGCTCACAAGACATTTACCCATTCATATATCTCAAAGTAACTCTCGCTACTAGGAATGGAGTTTTGAGAGCTAGTTCTTCATTCTTTGATTAGGGAAAGAACAGGTGAAAAAGTAAATCTCTAAAACCAAAGAGAGCAATAAAACCCCTATTTGTTATCAGGAAAAAATATAACAGAGGTTAAATGTTGCACAGGCTCTTTTAAGGGTTTCTGTTTCTATATGTGTTAAACCCAGAAGCTAACCAAAGAAAAATCAGGATGTCCTGAAGAGAAGCAAAGCACATGATTATAAGGGAACAGAGACACTCTGCTCTAGTCCTGAAGCAGAGGGAGGGCTGCCTAAAACCTAGTCAACCTTTTTAATCAGGAAACGATCATGTCCTAAATTCTCTCGAACAATGTTGCTGTAGGTGGCTGAGGCTGTGCCAGTTTCACACTTTGCTCACCTATATTCCTTAGGTTTAATCCTTAGTCAGAGCTTCAGTCCCTGTGTTGGGTTTGCATGGCAAAATTTTGGTAGAGGGGGGCTACTGAGATGGCTTCTGTGAGAAGCTGTCAGATGTTTTGCCTATGCCTGACAGAACCAATGCCAGCCAGCTCCAAGATGAACCCACTGCTGGACAAGCCTGAGTCCATGAGCCATAGTGGGAACATCTCTGGTATAATAGAGTTAAGATGGGGGGAAAAAAACCTGTACAGTTGCAGCTGCAGAGAGGTGTGAGAACATGAGTGGAACAGTTCTGCAGACACCAAGGTCAGTGAAGAAGGAGAGGCAGGAGGTTCTCCAGGAGCTAGAGCAGAGATTCCCCTGTAACCCATAGTGCTGCCCATGGTGAGGCAGCTGTGCCGCTGCAGCCCGTGGAGTCCATGGGGGAGCAGAGATCCACCTGCAGCCTGTGAAGGAGCCCACTCTGGGGCAGATGGATGCCTGAAGGAGGCTGCAACCCAGAGGGAACCCCATGCTGGAGCAGGTTCCTGGCAGGACCCGTGGGAAGCCCCAGGAGGTAGAGAAATAGGGAGTTAAGTTTATCCCGGGAAGAAGGGAGGGGGGGAAGGCCCTTTGAAATTTGGTTTTATTTCTCATTACCCTACTCTAATTCTATTGGCAATAAATTAAACGAATTTCCCCAAGTTGACTCTGTTTTGCCTGTGACAGTAATTGGTGAGTGATCTCTCCCTGTCCTGATCTCGACCTACAAGCCTTTCCTTGTATTTTCTGTCCCCTTTCTAGTGGAGGAGGGGGAATGACAGAGTGGTTTGGTGGTCACTTGGTATCCAGTCAGGGCCAGCCCCTCAAATCAGCAAAGATATTCTTTGCTAGAATGGAAATCCTGCACCAGTCTGGTATTTCTGTGTGTGTTTTAATAAAGAACCACATATACATTGTTGTTTCCATTTTCTCATGTTATTTCTCCTACAATAACCTCTAGTAAGTCAATGGAATTCCCAAGCAATGGAATAGGTTCAACTGAACAATAACTCTGTTTCTGCAGTCATAATTTTAAAGTCTTACCAATAATTACATATTCATCCTCTGAGTCACTGTGGCAACAAAATCTGGTAACCTCATGATGTGATGGTAGATGCACTGGGGAGCTGACAGGCAGCAAAGCACCGCCTGTCCAGGAAAAAAACAATATCAGCTAAAATGCTTTTCCAGCATATAAGTATCTGCAATTATATTTACATTTTTCATCACTTAACAAAACTTTAGCACACAGACTGTATTTATGGAGCAATTTTAATTATTTATTTCTACACATACACAGAGAAAGCCAAGTCTTGGGAGTCTGTCATATAGTATATCCTTCAGTTTCTCAGCAAGAAGCTTCAAATGATGGACCAAAACCTTTTATATTATCAGCGGTCTCTTCCCCTTCTCACATGCAAGCACACCATTCTATTTTCCACAGAAGTTACAACATTTAGACTTGAGACTTATGATCCATCACTAAGATCTGTATTACTCAAGCGACTAAAATCTACTTAAAAAAATGTGTGTGCTGACTCAAGCATTACAGTGCCAGGAGCATTTATTATTTGACTCAAACTATATGTGAATGAATATTCTGGGCAGTCTCACTCAAACTAATTGCATGGCCTGATCTGCATAATGCAGAAGCACGCATAGAATTAAAAAGCCAGGCTGCAGATCCTTAAAAAAAAAGGATTTAAGCAGAAAAAAAATTAGCCAACTATAGGCACTGTTTTTGGGGAGTCATGCTTGGTATGTAGCACTTGAACCTTACATTTTCTTTTAAATGTATAATTTAATTATTATAAATAAAACATAGATGTGAGCATCCAAAAGGAAGCATTTGACCCACAGGAAAAACACTTGTGGTATAACCATCCTTGAGGGGTACAGCTCTCCAGAGACTCAAAGAAGGTAACAGAGGATTTGGTTCCATGCAGTGTCCCAATTAATTTAGTATTTTCTTGAACAAAAACAAACAGCAAAAGCTTTCAGACAAGGTTACATTCCAGACTAAGTAACTTGCCTTCATAACCACTGTCTGAAGAGGCAACAGAAGAATCCAACTTCTTTACTCCAGGGTAAGAATATAATTCCGAATCAGTATGATAGCTGCTATCCGATCCGCTTGTTTCTTCCACACCCCAGGACTCTGCTTGTTGACTTAAGATATTACATTTCATTTTTTCTAGTGATGCTATAATCATATCCGCAACAAAGAAGTGTGCGTTTTCCTGGACACAAAAATGGAATTGTCATTAGTACCCAGCATATTTGATATTTACTTCAGATGAACTGAAATATATTATCTCCCCTACACTTTTTCAACTCTATAAATAAAAATGTAAACCTATCTCACCTTTCATTTAAACACATAAAAAAACACCCCAAGGGAAATTCAGAGACGACATGCAAAAGTCAACTGCCCAGATAATTGTCTCGTCCTTGATTAAAACATACAATTCACTTTTATCTTACCCACCTATTAGATAAAAATAAACTTAATTACATGAGTAACTGATGAATATGTATGCATTTTAGGGGCATAGTCTTCTAGTTACGCTGCACTATTTGGTATGCAAGCGTGCATCCACGTAACCTATTTAGTATGATTTAATTTCAAGTCAAGGTGTACAAGCAGTTTTGCACACATGCTAGTTTGGAGGGGGCCAGAAGTGGCAAGTTTTAGAGGGACTGTAGATCTTCAGGTGGGGGATAGTGCAAGAGCTAGTAAAATGCTTTCATCTGTTAGAGTTAAGGCAGTGAAGTAGGGAATATGCAGTGAGATAGCTTACATGGTCAACTCAACACTACGTGGAAAGCCTATGATAAGGGTAAGGAGAAACCTAGCTCCCCTGGGCTTTGTACTGCCTTCAATAAAAGGTAGCTGTTTCAAAGTTTCACTGCAAAATTTCCAAACCAAAAAATCCTTATGTCCCTTGTCATCTTGCCTGCCTGGGTCACCCATTGTCTAGGAAAATGGACCACTGAGACATCCAGACAAACCTGGGGCTCCCTGTCCCAACGTCACTGTTGTATTGTTTGCTTCCTGTGGGCTAACACCAGCCCCACCTGTGCTACTGCTACTGGCACGGGCACAGCTTCCCAAACCAGCCTCAGCTCAAAAGTGGGTGCATCATGGAGAGACAGGTGCACTCAGGCACATGGGTGTAAACCAAGAGGTGCCCAGAATACTCTCCCTCTCTCCCCTCAACTGCATTATGCAAACCTATACTCATGTCTAAAAAGTTATGGCAGTATCTAAGGCTAGAGATTCTGAGTGCAGAATAATTAAAGCTTTATAAAAGTGGCTTATGTTCAGAACATTGTACCACTTGACATCAGTATTCACGACATACCCTCAACTTGTATGGGAAGCAGGAAGAAAGACATCAGTGTTTAGAAATAGCTAAATCTCAATGTGCACAGCAGACAGCAGTTTTCTTATGGCTCACAGATAAATACATTTAGACAAGATTAATTTCAACATTAGAGATCACCCACCAAGTCCCTGTAGATGTTCTGAAAAGACTTTCATCTTTTCCCTAACACTGATTAACATCACTTGCTTGGTACAGTTTCTCCAGAGACAACATCCAATGACTTCAGGAGTCCAGGAGTTTGCTACATTAGAAGAGAAATAATTAAACAGCTTTTTTTCCCTTTGGCAGATATCTCCCACTTTGAAGATTCAAAAAGTCTCAAGTTAGGGGCAGAGCACAGCCCTATCAGCATGTCCTGCTGATAAAAGCAATTACGAGTGTAAGAGAGAGCTACATTGCAAAAAGGTGGAAGAGAATACAAGGACTTCTGTATTCAGCATGACTATCAACTTTTACCTTTGCCTACTGATATATCCCTCACCTTAGGAAGCAGTCCCAGCTCAGCTGTGACACACCAACCTTCTCATTTCTGTTCTCCCCCACTGACATCAACGGAAAGTCCCTCTAAGATTATCTGTCCCATTTCCTTCCTGGCATGCGACTACAACTTCACTACAACTCGCAGACTCACTGACACCACACATATCTTAGTTTTCAGTCCTAAAATTCAAAGAGATTATTTAACAACCTAAAAGTATTTTGTGTTTTGAGGTTTTTTGCTTGTTTGGGTTTTTTTTCTTTTGGTTTTTATGAAGGCAGCAGTTGCAGCTCATTTGGACTGAGCTCTTACTATCCTTTAACAAGTAATCACATCAGCCCCCAGCTGATATGATCTTGACTCACTCAATACTTGTCAGACTGTGGTTTCTAATCCAGGTATCTACTCACTGGTCTCCTGGTGACTGAAAGCAAATTACCTTTTGTTCTCGTTCCCACATTAAGGACAGAAACATTGTCTCCTTTCTCAAATACCTTTCATAAAAGAGCAACGTAAACTAATTCACAAATTTGTTGGGGGTTAGCGTGTGATTTATTGGGTCGGGGTTTTTTTGTTTGAAATGCACCTTAAGGATGCTGAGAGCTTCAAATCAAATGCAGAACTTGTCACTCCAGTGAAACCACTGCTGTGTACAATGATTACCTCTTGGGCCCAGGACATGGGACCACTTGCACATCCACAGTCCAACAAAAAAAATCTCCTTCTCTAGGCACATTTTTAAAGCTCTTTTGTATTAAGTCCTAGTTGTTGCAATTCATTAACCCCTCTTTTCCCACAGTTAGGAAAGATTAATATTTAGCATACAGAGTGATGTGTGACAGCATTATCTCCTCTTCTTTAGCTCTGTTTATGAGCTTGAGTGGACTGCCTATCTGACAACACAGCTAAGACTGTTTGGGCCCCTTATTAGAAAACCATGAGAAACTCCTTAAATTACTGCAGTTTTTTGACTTATTGTGCTTGTTATTCATACTGTAACTCTTTGACAGCAATCTCACATGCTCATCATAAGCACATGCACAAAAAAACCCCAGCTTCTCCCATCTTCTGACAGTAAAAGCATGAGGTAAATCCCATCCATATGCACATAGCTGCAACAAATTCCATGTAACATATTGTAATATAACTTTAAAGTTACTGGATTAATCCTATTTTTCTCAAGAAATGTGCGGGAAAATAATGGAATGAAAAGTGGAAATGTACAGTGTTCCTAAATAATTCCATTATTTTAAAAAATTTAAAACGTTTAATCAATGGGATTTAGAGTAGAAAATATATTATAAAATAGGCATGCTAGGTTTGTAGGTTCACCCACAGAGGGCAAGAAGAGAGAAAGCACAGCATTTGTAAAGATTATTACATCTATCAGGAAGTTCTTCTGTTGAGAAACACCTCTTGTCATTTGGTTTTGCCACTATAAAACGGAAAAAACATTATGATGATAGTATTTGTTGTCCTCACCTTTTCCACATCCTCTGGAAGCATGCAGATGTCCTGCAACGAACGATTCAAGGGTATAGCACTTATGTTTAAAGGAGAAGTAGAACCTGTGGGTGTAACAAGAACTTTTATTAGTTATTTCTTTGTCAGCAGCTCCCAGGATGCGTGCAGTGTGACTTCCAGAAAGCAAAGCAAACTTTCTTTCCCAAACAGAATACTGGAGGCTGTGGTGGAAGTTAAGGAGCAGAGAAATGTGAGGGACACACTGGCATTTAAACTACTCTGGCAACCTGAAGCGTGAGCATCAGCTAACAGGGGAACATAGCAATGTCATGCGGTGACAGCCCTGCACGCCCACACCAGTCCTCTCCCAGCTACAGCCTGAGTTGCTGGGGACAACCACAGCCAGAACCTGAGGCTGGGTTTACTCTGGTGATGCTCTGCAGTTGGCAACACAGCCAGCTGACACTGCACTCTTCTGGTTCCCAGTTCCTGGAAGAAAAAGAAATCTCACTGCTGTCTGGGCATGCAGAGAGACGCATCAGCCTTGAAAGAGTCCCTGTATCACTGCTGGCATTGTGTGACTACAGCAAGTTTAGAAAACACTTTGCCATTATATTTCCATACCCCAAGGAAATCTCTCTCCTGTTTCCAAATGCAACCCATACTGCATGGTAATAAGTACAACTGTGGCATTAGCCACAATACTCCCTGCTTTCCAGAATAGCAGTTTTCTTCTCCTGGCATTCACTGATGAGTATGGTTGAGCACGTGAAACAGAATTAATCTCTTTTTCCCCCAATAAGAACTTTTGACTGTGCAGCAGAGCACACATCAGGTTTTTTATAGATGAGCCATGGACTGCTTTTTATATGTAAATGTATGTATAGCTGTAATATTCTTTCCCAGAAAACTGAAGGTGTGAGACCATGCCCTCAGAAGCATTTGGACAATGCTCTCAGGCACATGTTGAGATTCTTGGGGTGTCCTGAGCAGGGCCAAGAGTTAGACTTGATGATCCTGATGACTCCAACTCAGTGTACTCTGTGATTCTACATATCGTTTTCAAAGCACTCACAGCAACTGCTACAAGAAATTTACTGGAAAGATGATAAAGATTATGTATAATGTCTATGAATGTACACACTAATGAGATATGAAAGAAAACAACTGTCACTGACAGGTGTTTACTACCTCTTCTTTCACCTTAAACTCAAGCAATTTCTCTTTCGTTCTCGGGATGTTTTCAGGATAAAATAGACTGTAACTAAATGGCCACCACATACTGTATTTAAAGCCTTTGTAGATAGCATGGCTTAATCAAAGGCTTTTTATTAAAAAAAAAGTCATTCCTAAATTTGTTTAAAATTCACAGAAAGGTTAAAGAGGTCCCACAAGATATGATCGTAATTTATAAAACCTTTTTCTACAACTAAGGGGCACTGACTCTCAGGTCTAGTTTAGATTATTTATATTGCCTTATTTATAGAAACCACGTTATGCTGCCCTAAGCATCGATGACATCAGGCTGGAAAGTCAATACTGTGCTTGAGCGGAGCAACATAGTGTTTTTGTACAGAATTATTAATACCCCCATCGTGTACACCATGAAGGAAAAATGAAAAGGCTGTCAATATGACTTTTCAAAACAGATTTAATGGCCTAATTAGACTATTTTCATACCTACTTGATGATTCATCTTACTGGATAAGCAATGCTAAAAGCTCTACAGGTTGATAAAAGCCTACATTTTCATCTGTTAAGATAATAAACACTACTCTCTGAACTAAAAGTAATAAGCAGAAATAAGGAAATGAGAAAATTATTCCTTTATCTTTCAAATACAAGATACAATTCATCCTAAATGTAATTTTGAAATCTGATGGGAGCTTTCTCTTTTGCTCACCTCTTGCATCCCATCTGTGTCTTAAAGTAAGAAGAACGTTAATGAGAAGAAGCACAGGAAGGAAGCTGGGTCTGATGCAGAAAAATTATCAGGTTGCCATTGTGCTCCTGAACACTATTGCCTACAGGCTGCTGGGGCTGGGGAAAGAGCCCTAAAGAGCCAAAGAAGGAAATGGCCTTGACTCACACAGAGGTCAAAAGCAAGAACAAGCCCTGTGAACTGTCAGTGACACGTCAGCCACGACAAAGCCCCCAGAAAACAGTGAATTCAGTCACAAACTCTTCATTAACAATGAAAAAACCTTTTCAGAAAGTTGCATGAGGCCACCAGAGAATGGCCCTTAAACATATGAACAAGGCCTAACAATCTCCTGGGACCAGCAGAAAAATCCCACTAAACAAAAACATTAAACCCCACTAAAAATTTAAGTTATATTATGTAATTTTCTCACATCTTGTGCATCTGTCACCAATTCTCCTGTGAGAAACCACCTCTGAGATAGCAATCAAAAGGACAGCAAGTCAGAAAATGCTATTGCCTCCAAATCAGGCATTTTATTTCTTCTTTTTCATTTTGCTATTTGCTTTTCACATCCTCATAGTCCTGGACAATGCAGGAGACCTCCCTCCCCAGGCTACCCAGTAGCAAGTTAAATGGCTAAAAGAAACAGGGAATGATGAAAAGCAGAACTTTTCACTTCATACAGAACAGGCCAGAGTCTAAAGCAGAGAAAGCCCACCACACTGCGCAGTGTCTAACAGGATCCTTTACTCCTATTTTTAGTAAAATCAAGGATGCTACTTCTTCAGTCACTTGGCTGCCACATTCCTCCCTTTGCTTTCTGGAGAGCCAGCAGTGCTACTAACCCAACACAAGCTTGTGGCACGTCCAACTCATGCCAGAAGATCGAGTCACGCACAATTTATTTGTTTTTACACACGTGCCTCACAGTCCCCGTTGACCACGAGAGCCTGGGCTGTGTTTTCCAGACCCAGCTACCCAAACCCGCGTGACTGGCCCCAGCCAGCCCAAACTGCTGGGTGCGGCTTCCTTCTCCCTGACGGGCACTTCTCAAAGGCACGGAGCCAAAAAAACACCCAGCAGAAGGAAACAACCATAATCGTCACCATCCTAACTGTTGACGACAGCCTATCCTGGATGACAAAGCTGTAATTATTAAGAGCTCGCAGTCCTGCAATGGCATGTGACTGTTTGAGATCTGGTTGCCAACTTGAGACCTTGGAGGAGCTCTGGGTGAACAGCTAGGAAGGATTAGGATCTGGAAGTGGTTCTCAACAGTGTCACTCTAGGACTACTACTGACCAAAGGGAGAAGAAAAAAACCAAAATAGAAAAAAAAAAAAAAAACCAAATGCTAGCCTCTGTCATTTTTTTTTCTAATAGAAAGGGAGGATGAGAACTCCCTGCTGCTTGCTTTTATTCCAATAGAAAAATCAGGCCTCAATTGCAACATCTTTCTGAGGCTCAATGTCTATCATCACAGAATGGTTTGTGTTGGAAGGGACCTTAAAGATTATGTAGTTCCAACCCCCTGTTATGGGCAAGGATGCGACTCACTAGATCAGGTTGCTCACGACCCCCTCCAACCTGGCCTTGAACACTGCCAGGGACGGGGTATCCACAGCTTACCCAGGGAACCTGTTTCAGTGCCTCACCCACGGCCAAGCCCGCTGCTCCCCCATATATCTCTGGGGTACACGATGAAAATTTCCACTGAACAGCTCCTTACAGGCCTGTGCTGCCCTGAGCCCCCTGACACTGCAGGGACAGAAGGCACCCTTCACAGGGAGCATCCTCTGCTAGCAGCCCTTAGCCTATGCCTCTTCACAGACATTGCACAGGACATCCATATGGTTGGAAACTGGTGATGCATAAAAAGATCCTCTTCTGCATTGGCTGGGGGTTTGTGACTCTAAGACCTCAGGTGCACTTGAAAAGGGGAAAAGGAAAAACAGTTCCACTCTGGCACAAGCCAATTTAGTCGTAACAAGAATGGATGTTAATGCCCTGCCTCCAAAACCCCAGAATCCAAGGAGTCCCTCTCCTCCAGCTAACCACAAACACAAGATGACTCAGGGAGCCCATGCACACCAGTGAATCACTACCCAATGCCCAGATTCAAGCCCTCTGCTACTGGGAGAAGGGTAACAGTGAAGACAAGACAAAGCTGGTAGAAAGCCCATCCACTGCATGTTCTACATTGCTCACAGCTCAGCAATTTTTACATTTTTCCAACAGTTGCATACTACAGAAGTGTTTTTGCATCACGAGAGATGCCTACAGCAAGCATGAGAGTCTCCTGCTTTACCAAGTCCAACCTTCTGGTTCTTGTTTTTTAAGCTTTCTCTTTCTCCCCTCTCTCCTATTTTGAATGACAGCATTTGTCTAATTTGCAATCACCATAAGCAAGGCCCACTTCAGTTACAATTGTCTTTCCTAGTGCAAAAATCTTACAACAAAAATACACCTGCAAAGTTACCTGTTGGATTGACTGGCTCTGACTGGGGAAGGCCACTGGGAGAACTGTTGTCACTGTTGCTGACAGGCACAGGCTCCAAGGCATCAGGGTATTGCACTAGATCTGCTGGCTTACCAACAGTTGAATTGGAAAGAAACCTTGTCAAAGTCAAGTCTCTTTCAGGGAAAGTATAACATTCTTTTCCAGAATGCACAACAGCCGATGTGACAGTGCCTCCTGTTAACGTCACCTGGGTAAAGCAGTCCTGCTTCAGAGGGGACACGTCCGAAAGAGTGAAACCATTCAAGGAGGAGGCAGCAGGGTCTCCATCAGAGAAACGGGGACAAAAGAAAGTATCCAGCAAAGGTTTGGAGGAATCACAGTGTGCATTGTTCCAACACGCCCGGTGCCTTGTAAACCGAATGTCTGTTTGTGTACAGGCAGTGTTGTGATGTGCAGAATCGCTGTCGCTGTCATCGTGGCTATCTCCAGCACTGCTTTCTTCCCACTGCTCCATATCACTGTCCGGATGCTCTGCTCCCTGCATTGTGTTCTGCTCCAGCACCAAAGAGGGCTTCAAACCAGATGCATTTAAAACAGACACGAGAATGTCTTTGATAGCTTCAGCACTGTTTGGATACGATCCAAAACTTCCAGCATGCCCAATCACTGCTGGCCTTGAAGATTCATCTGTTCAGAAAAAAGAAGAAATCAAAAGGTTAGGAAACAGTCCTAAGAAAAGGTTAATATACAATGTGAATAAAATGCACGTGAATAACATTATTTTTGACACAGGCAAGAAGACAGGAAAGAGATGAATTCACTCACCACTTGGTGCTGTCACTTCCTGCAAGAAAGCTATTGCTTTCTGTACCCGGGAAGCAATTCTGTCATTGACAAGGCTAGGCAATAAAGCAACAGTAAAGTATCCTGCTGCTAGCCAAACACAATTAGCTAAGACTTTAAAGGTGACTGATTGTCAGCATGCTCAAAAACATCACTGTTCTACAAAACAGGATGAGGTACAGCTACTGATACAGGTACTGGTCCTACTGCCAGTAAAAGAGAAGATTACATTATAGCAACACTTACGGAAGATCAATAGAGTAAAAAGAAAAAAAAATACCCTTAGTCACCGGGTAATAAAAAGTCAAGTGCTTGTGTGTTTCAGTTCAGTCAGACACTCTCATGTGGAAATGGCTAAGAAGTAACCTTCAGTCCATTATTTATAGGGGTGACAACATCTACATGAACCCATTAAAAACTTCACTCTGTCACTAGTTCATTATAATGCCTCTGAAGGAATCAAAAGCACTGCCTGCCAAGATCCTGTGCGATCTACGGCAAAACTGTACTTCAACAGAAAATTGAAAAACTGCTTTTAGTAGCAGATACAGCAACATCAGCAGGGCACAGAAGCACACACTGCAACCAGTAGCTATTGAAGAATAAATTGAAGCCCTATACCTTGAACAAAAACACCTCAAAGGAACTGCCATAATCCAAGTAATTGAGAGATTAGGCACAAGGTCTATGTCCAAGAAGGAACCATTCACCATATCAACACAATGAAGTTAACAACTGTCTCCTTCAGGTAAGATAAGTGGTTGTAAAATTCTAAGAATAGATACAATCAAGAAGAATAATTTCCGGGACAAAGAACTCCTGGCTAGGACCACAAGGAATGTTAAACACTGCTGGTGAAAAAAGCAGCAAGTCTTGTAGACTGCAGACTTTGCCCAGAGGTTGCTCTCCTTGAACTTATCTCAACGGAAAACAGTAAACTTCATGAGTCACTCACCTGGAAGCCAGCATGCACTCAAACGACACAAGGAAGTTTACAAATGAAGGAATCAAATCCAAAACAAAAACCCTCATATACTTTGGAATAGCAAGTCTATATAAAGACCAGCCCTCATCAAGAAAAAGTTGAAAAAATTGAGAACTATAACCTAGACTGTGAGAGCTGTTAGCAAAGCTATCCTAGTAAGGCTAGATCAAAAACAGCTGAAGAGCACATCGGTAACTGGGATCAATCACCTGTCACTTATCACTACAAATCTCTTGCAGAAATAGCAGCAAAACTGTGCATTTTACTGGCTGCATCTGCAAAGAAATACCTTGCCAATGCAGCCAGCCATGCCAGTATAAAGGCAGGAATGAGAAAATTAAAACTAGTTGACTTTCAAGCAAACATATTTCACCCTTTTCAGGAAAAGAAAGCTATTTTGATAACTATTAACATTTCAATTGCACATAAATACCTTAACTTGGGTTGAAAACATCATCTTTTCCATGCAAAACAAAATATTTAGTGTTAGAATAAAAAAAAAAAAATAATTGAATTGTATAGGTTGAAAGCGAATTGAAAGATCACCTAGCTGCAATCCCGCTGCCATGGGCAGGGACACCTTCCACTAGACCAGGTTGCTCAAAGCCCCATCCAAGCTGGCCCTGAACACTTCCCAGGATGGTGTACAACTTCACTGGGCAACCTAATCCAGTGCCTCACCACTCCCCCAGTAAAGAATTTCTTCCTAATATTTAATCTAAATCTACCTTTCAGTTTACAACTGTTCCCCCTTCTGTCACTACATGCTCTTGTCCCTCTCCAACATTCTTGTTGGCCCCCTTTAGGTACTGGAAGGCTGCTATAAGGTTTCTCTGGAGCCTTCTCTTCTCCAGACTAAACAACCCCAACCCTCACAGCCTGGCTTCCTAAGAGAGGTGCTCCCGCCCTCTGATCATCTTCATGGCCTACTCTGGACTTGCTCCAACAGGTCTAAGTTCTTCTTACGTAGTTGAAGAAGAGAGCTGGATGCAGTACTCCAGGTGGGGTCTCACAAGAGCAGAGGGGCAGAATCACCTCCCTTGCCCTGCTGGCCATGCTGCTTTTGATGTAGCTCAGTACACAGTTGCGTTTCTGGGCTGCAAGTGCACGCTGTTGGGTCATACTGAGGTTCTCACCAACCCTCATCCCAAGTATTTCTCCTCAGTGCTGCTCTCAATTCATTTTCCGCCCAGCCTGTATTTGTGCTTGGGACTGCACAACCCAGATGCAGGACCCTAAACTTGGTCTTCTTCAACCTTCATGAGGTCAGCACAGGCCCATCCCCTCAAGTCTGTCAAGGTCCCTCTGGATGGCATCCCTTCCCTCGAGCATGTCGACCACACCACATAGCTTGGTGTCATTTGCAAACATGCTGAGGGTGTGCTCAATCCCGCTCTCCTATTGCAAAGCCACTCCAGCAGCCTTTCCATCCCTTTACTTCCTTTGTCATCTCCACTACTCTAGCATCATGGTACATCTCTGGAACTAATCATATAACCATGCTGACTAAATCTGCTAAATCCTAGTTCTCAGTGGATTATAAGAGAAAAAAAAGAACAGGTTTTGAAAATTTAATTTGTTCTTCTGCTCTGCAAAGCTTAAAAAAAACCCCAACCCCACAGAAACAAAACCAACAAAAAAACAAAAAAGAAATAAAAAAACAACCCAAAACCAAATACCCCGTTTTAAGGTACTATCAGAAATAAGCTAGTTCCAATTAAAAAAAAAAAAAAAAAATCTCAAAATCAGTTTTGTAACTGGTACTCATGCGAGTAATTATGATAATCTGTTAAAATCTGAGACACTATTTCCTGAATGAACAACAAGTTAACCTTCCAAGGATCATCCGGACAGTTCAAGTATTTCACTCATGAGCAAACAAAATGTCAATGTAAGTAAAATGGCCAGACTGCCATATAAAAGACAAAAAGCACTCATACTTTCAAATTGTATAATATATTTCGATATTGTACAACCCTCAAAGTCAATAAACAAGCAACCTTCTTCAACCAGACTATAGTTGTTTAGTACACCCAAATACCGATGCTTTTGTTACCACTACAAGCACCAACAAAACTCCCCACAGGGAGGCATTTTAGAACTAACTGGCTGGCATACCTGAGAGCACGGAGATTTGAGGTGTTGGAGCAAGGCAGCTAATCCTCGCTGAGGGATTTGAAGAACACGTCGACTCAGAGAAAGCCACCTTTAGGCTTTCGTGGTTTAACTAGAACAAGAACACAGAGGCAGACAATTTGGTTATAAGACAACAGCACCCTGCTAATGATAATCTCAGTCTCGTGCTCAACCCCAGCAGGAAGAACACTGTTCTGATGCCTGCCAACAGCCACCTAACCACTGCCTACATTTCTGGCTGTCTGACAGTCTCCCCAGAAGCATGCACTGTCTGAAGAGCACAGCTCTGGCATTCAGCTCTGCATCTCTCATTTCACTCCAGAAGGCAGCTGACCAAAAGAAACTCTCCACAGTAGGAGGATTAAACACATATACAAGGGACATACAAGACAAAATGCTGAATCGGATGTCTGTATCTGCCAAAACAACAACAACGAAGTAGAAAAGAATTCAAGGAACCACCAATCTGTATCTGGAAGTATGGGCCTATTTAGATGTATACAAGGTATAAGCTATATCTATGAGGTCCCAACTCCACAAACACCTGATTCACATGCTGCTTGATCTCCCAGCTCTAACAACTGGGAGGAAACATGGCCACGTCATCTAATCTGATAGAATACACTATGTGTGGTTCACATCAGCAAGGTGGCTGACCCAGCATAAAGAAAGAAGCATCACAGATAGATCACTGGCATACAGCCTGGTTTTATTTGGTCAGTATAAGCTGACAAAAATTTTGAATGCATTTGAACTGACTGAGCAGGTTTGTACCAGATCAGCACTTCACTTTCTGCGGTCGTGATGCTTCCAATTCAGTATTTCTACCACCAAAGCTGGATTTACTGTATTGTCAAACCACTGTAAACTGAATCAGGGAAGCAGTTTAGTGCATACTCAGGGGCTAGTTCCAACAAAGGAGTAAGACACACACGGCAAAGCAAAATGTTTCCTCTATAAGCTTACAAATTCCTTGTGAGGGCTGCACACTTTCCTTCTCCCCATCCACTACCTCAATTATGTCAGGGACCTTAAGAGCACACCACAGAAATCGTGGAAATCAAAGGGATGCCCTGCTCTGACATGTGCATTATTAAAAGACACTTCACCAAGGAGTACCTCATGCTTTCTCCCCACATCAGTGAGAAGTCTCCACACAAAAGCATCCCCAGGATTCCTGTCACCCTCCTCTGCACCCAGTGAAAAGGGAGTTAAAGGTGTGCTGTTCTCTGCCACCCTGTGTCGTTGACCTCTACACTCCCTACATGGAAAAGTGAGGTGACTCAGAGTGCAGATCTCATCAAGATACTTTTCAGACCCACAGAAAGCAGAAGAAATTAAAACCCACACAGAATTTTCCTTTTAACTGAAGAATAATGTTTCAGGCCAAAAACAGTATGCTGAACTTAAAATACTTAGCATTTGATTATGCCAGTGCTTAGAAAAATACTCTTTTCAATATCTGATGGTGTTTTTCCCCTTCTTTTGAGAAACCAGCATGTAAGCAGGCTTTATACACAAGATATTGTTAGTGATACTCAATAAAGTAGGAACTATTTTTAATTACTTTTATTAAATTAAAAAAATTGTTTTCAATATCAGCAATTAACAGACTCTACCTCTTCGGATGCAAGTATCCCGACTGCCTGACATCAGGGTAGATGGCAGTGCTTTAACAGTAAACATAACTATTAAGAGTGTTAAGTTTTAGGACTTTTATCTCTTTTTAAACAACCCTCACATGTCTTCGGTCTTATCAGATGCAATCAGTGCTCTGTGAATTCGGATAAAATATCTCCATTTACTTTCAAGATGTTACAATTTGAACAACATCACAGACTGGGAGTGAGCACCCTTAGTTATCAAACAACTGCAAAAAAAAAAAAACACCCAAGAAAATATCTCCCCCCCCCGCAAAGAAAAAAAAACGATAAGGAAATACAACAACAGAAGCACATGCAAAGCACCACAACATGCTGCCATAACCAATAAAACCCACTGATAGTTCGACATCCTCATGGCATAAAAGTCAGGCTTCCCCCCTCAATACTGAGACAGTATTTCCCAAGTTAAGCCTGCAATGAAACCTTCAGCATTTAAAAAAATTATTACAACCACTGACAACTAAAAGCTGTTTTTTAAAACAAGTCTCCCGAGCCACCGAGCACACTGAGCCACCATTCAGACCTTCCCTGTCTCACCTTTTCAGAGGAGGGGTGCTTGAAGACTTCTGTTCTGCTGTAGCTGGCGAGTGCTACTGCATGGAGAGACATGATGGGGAAGATTTCATTTTTTGGTGCTGTTAAGTACCTGGAAGTAATAGAGAGATCATTACAGTCACCACCACGTTATCCACTGTTCTCCATCTGTTTTGCAGACTCCACAGTTAATATTCCGAACTGTTTTCCATCTTGACTTGGCATGCTTATAAGCTTACCGAAAAGCAGAGCTCAGCAATAATGGAAATGTGCTAAAAAAGGCCTAACTTAGAGGTTTGGGGTTTTGTTGTTTTCTGTTTGGTGGGGTTTTTTTTAAACAACACAACAGGAACGACTACCACATGCATAAGACGAAGGTATTGATCTGTAGTACCCCGCAGCTGGCTGCAAGACGCAGAAGAGAAGGCGCCGGCTGGGCAGCACCGAAGCCCCCGTGCTTCAGCTCCGCAGCAGAGGCTGCTCCCCCCACCCCCGGTGCCGGGCAGGGCAAGGCACCGGCGTTGTCCCGGGGCGCACGGGAAGGCTCAGCCTGCCGCACGGCTCTGGGCAGCGCTTCAGCCGGAGGGAGACACCGAAACATCCCGCCGCCCCAACCAGACACGCAAGGGACCGACCGACCGACCGCCCGACCGCCTGCCTGCCTGCCTGCCCGCCTGCCCGTCCGTCCGTCGCCAGCTCCCCACTCCCGGGTCCCCGTTCCCACCTGCAGCCGCAGCGCCTGGCTCTGTCCTTCCCTCCGAGGCACTGCGCGGATGCCACCGACACCACTCGCCGTCCCTCCCACCCTCGGCCCGCCTACCCTCTCTCCGACTGCCCTCCCTCCCGAGGCGGAGCCCAAAACAAACAAATCCGAACAAATCTAAACAACAAAAACTACTTCCGAAGGGCGGCTCGGAGCTCTGCTCTTGTCTGGTTTGGAGAAAAAGAGGCTGAGGGGTGACCTCGTTGCTCTCTGCAACTTCCTGAGGAGGGCAACTGGAGAGGGAGGGAGTGTAACTCTTCTTCTTGGTACCCGGCGGCAGGATGCGTGGGAATTGTTCAGAGCTGTTCTTGAAGTTTACACTGGACACTGGGAAGCATTTTTTTCCCGAGCAGGCTTCCTAGAGAGATGGTCGATGCCCTAAGGCTGTCCGTGTTTAAGAGGCATTTGGACAATGCCTTTATCAACGTGCTTTAATTTGGCCAGCCCTCAATTAGGCAGTTGGACTAGAGGATCGTCATAAGTCCTTTCCAAATGGAATGTCAATTCTACTCTGTTCTGAAACCAAACAAACCCAAGATAAGTCAACTGAGAGTGAATGGAGGGTGTTTTCTCAGTCGGTGGGGCCTGCTGAGGCCTGTGGGCAACACACACAAGCACATCTCAAGAGTCATCTTTATCTGAGAATTTACCATCAGGTGTTATATTAGAAATGACAGGTCCATTCTCACTGAGCTTTTGGAAAGGAATTGAGCCATCTGGTCCATGAGTCAGCTGCCTTAGCAGGCTCAAAACTAGCAGACTGTAGTTCCTAGTAGCCAGTTTGGGCTAAAAATAAAGGGAAGGAATGCTGAGCTGTATTTGTGGAGCTAAAAACTTGCTGATTGTCCATAAAATGCAAAAAATATGTGCAGGAACTTAGGAAATTGTAAACCATGAGGAAGTAGAAAGGAGGTAGAGTCCAGATGGTACCATGCAGAAATAAGTTGAAGCAGTAAATAGAATGCAAAACTGCTGTGGCTGCAAGTGGGGCTTGCACATGCTCTGAAGTAATTCCCTCCCTTTTTAAGCACAGATGGTGACTTAGCCAGGAAATAGGTTAGCGGATTTGGGCTGTGGAAACTTAGGAGTAGCCGCTGGCTAAGATGCACAGTTGTCTGAACTTAGACTGAATGGGGCTCTTAGCAAGCTGATCTAGTCGAAGATGTGCCTCATTGCCGGGGAGTTCAACTAGATGACCTTTAAAGGTCCCTTCCAACACTAACTATTCTATGATTCTGTGTTACCCTATGGTGTGTGTTTCAAATTCCCAGCTATAAAATGGTAATTTCAAGTGGTTATTTGTAAAAATAAATTCTACTTTTGAACACATTCATGTGGGAAAGAGCAGGTAGTAAGATGGAAAAGGTTATAGATTTATTTGTAGTTGGCAAAGAAATGTAGCCTGTGCAAAAAAATATACTAGAGAATTTGTGCCTTATTCCCATAAAATTTTCCAAAATTTTTACAGGAAAGAATTTATCTGAAAGCAACATAACACCAAAAAAAAAAGCGTCGTAGCATTTTCATATCCATTTAGTGGGTTTTTTTTCCCTCTCTCTGCTGCATTCTTTACATATATATAATATATTTATATATGTATGCATTGCCTGGAACTCTTGTATTATGTCAGACTCCTTGCTTGGGATGTGATTAAAAGCCTCTCTGCTTTTTGCAGCTGTCACCAACAGAAAACAGAATCACAAGGAAAATGAGGAAGGAAATGTCAAACTGTTTTTAAAGTTGATTAGGTGGAAACTCAACAAGGTTAGGGCACACCAACTGGCATCTTGCCCTAATATCAGAATCATGCACACTGGCTTAGGAAGAGGCAAACCCAGGCTAGTGTATATACTATTTTTTTTTTTTTTAATTTAAAGGCTAATGTTGCAGAATAACCAAACTCTACTTTTGAAAAGAATCAATATTCCTAATTCTCCAGAGAAGAGTTACCAGTTAAACATGTAAGCAATATGCTAAAAGAAGGAAGTATACAAATAATTGCATGTAAAACTAAAATAATTACAAGAATAGGAGAACTATCCCAAGCCAAGCATACATCCAGGAAATTGGTAGTCAGCTGACCCTCTAAAGAATTACAGACATGCTGAATTACAGGCATCCACTCAAAATGCAAAACATGTCTGAGGGTGCTGGTGCCTTGGCAGAGTATGACAGTTTGAGACAGTGTCCTCAGCTTTCTACCCCACTGGGTGGCTGGCCACACTGCTCCTGAGCGAGATGCCATGGCCTTGGTGTGCTGGTAGGCACAACTCCATCAGAGCAATGCACATCCTGTTTTGGGTTTTTTTTCCCAGTAGATGTTTAATTAAAATAGGTAGTAAATTCTAATACAGCCAAAGACCATAGTTTCTGTGCCACCAGCATTTAATTCTAGTAATTTTTCTTAAATGTTTATGAGTTGGAACTTCCGCCCATGTTGGAAGGACAAGGAGACTGTAGGCACTTTAGTTATTCCTGTTCAGGAACTCTGACTCTGCTTTACTGGTACTATGCAACTGCCATAATTAAGACATACTCATGTTTCAGATGAGATTAAGCCTTTTTTAAAGACCCTGTAATGAGTGAAATGATTGTCAGTAGAAGACAGAATTAAGTGCCCTTCCACTCATCCTTTTAATCATTGGAGATCATGGAGTAAAGAACAGAGGGGAGCTGGTCTCAGGAGGAGTGGAGCTGGTCTCAGCAAGAGTAGAGCTGCACTCAGTAGGTCAAAGAAAGAAAAATGGAAAGACCTTGCAGTTTTCTGTTAAAATTAGTCTGTAAAGGCTTTCCAGTATTGTCCGTTTCAAGGCATATGGGAAAACTTGATATCTTGGGAAAAGGCTAATCCTTACAGCTATGAACTGAACATCAGAAATAGTTGAAAAAACATCACTTTGGGATGTTTTTAATAGCAAACTGTACTAGTACAACTGTTGAGGCAAGGATTATACACTTTATTTAAAGTCAGTAAAATACCATATGTACATTCATATTTAATTAACTTCTGTTTTTAACCGGTCCCATAGCTCAGGATGCAACTGTTCCTCATGAGTACAACTTAAAAAAACCCTCAGAAATATAGAAACATGATTTGCATAGCAATCATGCAAATTGATGCAATGAAGCAGGTTGTGGGGAAGAGTGAATCATGGGAAAAAAGGGAGAAGAGTGAATCCAATACGAGGTTAAAGACACAGGAAATGGAGATATTTAAGAGCTAACTGGGGTAAATTTACACGAGGTAGAGAGTCAAACTCACACAATGCTTACCCATGACAGTGGAGTTTCTTGGCATGAATGTGTGACAGAGAGAGAACAGACACTGCTAAGGTGGATCAAACTTCTCCATATCCCATCTGGGTAGATATATCAGATATTTTCTAGGATAGCAAAACTGGCTTAAGTAGTTCTTGTCCTTGCTGCCAGGTATCTTGGCTCATAGCTATGTGTTCCCACATTTACTCTGCAGTTTACTGCTCCTTCAGTTGCCAGTGCCACTGTAATTCAGACTATATATATTAAAAAAAAAAAAAAAAAGAGCTATTACAGCTTATTATTAAATTTAATTATTTGGCAATTCAATGTACAGTAGAGCTCCATAGGACTGATACCAATGAGAAAGTGTGTGTGTATAATGAGAAGAAAAAGCAGATGAGGGCAAAATATGGGTCTGGTTGCCTGTTAAACCAGTCATAAAATAAAATGGATCAAGGAGCTACAGCTGTATTACTAGACTAGTCACCTGTAGAGAGATTGGTTTTCCTTTTTCATTTTGCCCATCACAGGGGCCGAATGGCTTATTATGAGGAAAGGATTTGTTCTTCTGACAAAATTTCAGTAGCAAATCATTTCACCTGCATTAAGTAATGCATCAAAGCACACAAAATAAAAATGCTGAGAACTGGAGTTGCAAAGAGGGAAAGTAAAAGAGCAAGCATGATTAGTAACTGCAAGTCATTAAAGTAGGCATGCCTGATAGCCACAGCTTCTTTTCCTCCAGTCTTTGCTGGGAAAAGTATGTGAATGGAATGAAAATGTGAAGTTGATGCACCAAATTTACATGAAGGTCTCTCTGTCATTTAAACAGAACAAAAGGGTGGGTGTGACTTTTTTGATTCAAGTGTTTAGTACTCAACAGATAAGCCATAAACATTTTATTCACAGAACTACAAGTTTAACTTCTGAAGTCTTAGCTGTGTAACCACTGCATTGGAGAGCTGCATGTTCAGAGCTGCATCACAGAGGAAGTGATGCTTTATCTGTTCTGGTGAGAAGCAGTGACAAGTATCTGGAAGAACTGAGTATTTTCACAGGATATCTTACCCTGAAAAATGCTAGAGCTGCTGCTGAGAAAGGTCCATTTGTCAGAGATAGACCCTCAGAAGCTTTCATGTTGTAATGTAGTGTCTTCTTATGCCATTTCCTTAGCCTGCAGGACTTCTGCTTAAAAGATTAATTTCTAAGATAAGTCCCGTTGACATCTGCTGTTGTGAAAATGAAATAAAATGTATGAAAATATCATGGAAAAAAAATTCCTGCTGAGTGATTGAGCAGCAGAAGCAAGACAAATGACATCACATTACAAAATATTTTCAGTTGCTTCAAGATATTTGCATTTGCCTCTGTCATCAAACTTTTAGGTCATTATCTACAAGAAAATGTACACAAAATGTGTACCAGTTAAACAGAAAAGTTCCTTTTTTCCCCCAAGCATTTTGAGTTCACAGAATACGGAAAAGTACTTACAGATGGTACATTTCATCACCGTTAACAGTGTTGATGGAAATGCAGATGTTTGTAGTTCGGCATCTTTGAAACAGATGACTAGTCATTCGCTTACTTCTGCCCTTCCATTTTTAAACAGGAGTTCTGCTATTTAGACATCCCCTGTCCTTTCAAATGTAACCTGAACCAAGCAGGGCCACGGTTATTTTATTAACTTCTGCTTTTCAGTATTGACAACACTAAATTGATTTAACTAAGCAAATCTTGCAAAAAGCAGTTCAACTTTCTCTTTAGCACAGTCATGCATTTGTTAATTTGATTTACGAACTGGTATAGCGTTTGTATTGCAGGCAGAGACAGAAGTCTCATTTTTGGAACAGCATTCACGCTTACGGATTTGCCTGGAAATCATGATGAGTGTACGGAGGCAGAGCTGTCCACCCAGGCAAACACAGTGGGAGCAATCCAGTTGACGGCTCCTTCATGGAGAAGTTTTCTTGCTGTGATAGAGTCTTATTCATATAATGAATGTTTTCTGCTCACACACTCTTCTGGTAACGAAATATAGAAATGTCATGATGCTGTTTCAGAGTGGGACACTTTTTAACTGTCAAGTGCTTAAAAGAGAGGCAATGCCTACTGTGAGACGTAATATTTTTTTAGACCAGATGATGCAGTGGTGAAGAACAGCCTGGCTTTCGTGAACATGAGAAGCCCTTCATCATACTGAGGGTGGGGCCCATTTCATGCAGCCTGAATACCATCCAAGGCCATGGTTCCACATGATGAAAGACTGGGTCCCAGAGCATAAGATCAAAACCACTCCAGTTACTTGGCACAAAGTGGTGCAAACTCACAATGCCGGTTGAAGTGTAATACATATTTTGCAGAGATAATTTTGTCCAAGCATATTTTATGGTGGATCAGGTATCATCTGCTGGACCCCAAGGACTACAACACTGGTGTAAACACCATCTCCAATGCTTTAACATGACAGAAGTGGTATTATGTGCTGGCACTTCATATGGATGAAATTTATACTTTTAGATGATGCTGTAGCACAGATCTGGTATCAATGGGTGAAATAGTCTAAACCAAATTTGCTTATTTTAAATTACCTGGTATTTATGAAGAGTTTTCCACTGTAAACATAGATGAAATGTGCACCTCCGCCCCCTAAAATCCTGTTATACTTCTTGGTGGAGTGCTGACTACTCATCAGTAAAATGCTGAAACTTTGTAGTTCTAACTAGGTGTGGATAAACAGCCTTCTGACCATTTGCAAATTTAGTAATGATGGAGAAAATTAGGTTTTTGGTGTGAAATAGAGTTCACGTCTGATACTGATACTTTGCTACACGGGGAAGTTCATCAGAACATCCAAACCGGCCTAACTATGTTTCTACAAATGTGGAGTAGAAAAGTATTCCTCCCACATAGACACTTTTATATGATCTAGGGTAATGGATATGTGTTTGTCTACCTTGAATGACAATGAAATGCTGCTGCAGGAAGAGAAAAAAAAAATCCAGAATTATCAAGGAATTCAGAAGTCCCAAAGGGTTGTCTCAGAGAGAGAGGAACTGTGTGAATATATCTGCGTTAAAGTTTTTCAGCCTTACCTCCACTACAGCTTGTATTTTTGCCAGTGGGAGAAGGATAGAATTTGCTAGTTCCCATCACAGGGTGAAACTGCTCCACCCATGTGGTTTTAATAACAGGGATTCATTAATAATTGGTCACTGGTTTATTAATGTCACATAATCACATATGGAATCAGGACCAGCATTACAACAGATAAACCAGAATGCTAACAAACACCTACAAATGCCTGAGCAACCTTTTGTGAGTAAACCCCAAAATTTCAACTCCCTCCAAGATGCACGAAGCTACAGGTACCCATAACTCACAAGTTGCATGCCAATGTGGTGATGCTTTGCGTTGCCAGGCCAGGTTTCTCTTCCCTCATCATGAAGCTGAATGCTTTGTTTAGATTTCTTTTGAAGTTGACTCCCTTTTTTTTTTTTTTTTTTTCAGAAGTCTCTTGGTAATTTCCTGGTTACTATTTAATCCAGCTGATGGCCATCTCTTAAGCAAACTTCATTACTGTTATTTTGCTCTTTTGCATGACCCACTTTGGGGCAAATGCTGTTGCAGGTGTTTTGGGGGAGCCTGTTCACTCACACTTTTCCCACTTGCATCCTGTCATATCAGCAACTGTTACCCATCCAATGGCACTGAGATGGGGACTGTGCACATTGACCCCATCTCCCAGATGAGGAGCCACAGGTTTTACCCAACACCTCCATTCCCACTTCTGAGCAGTCAGCCTCAGCCAGGATGGCATTCGTGCGCACTTAGGATGCAATTCAGTTCCTCCTAAGATGAAACAGCCAGAAGAGATCAGAAACCTGCACTGTAGGCATCTAAATAACCTTTAAAGAATGTATACTTTTTTTAAAACCTTTTACTAATTATGAAGCTAGAAATGAGGCTGACCTGGCTTGTCCTGCACAGTTGAAGCGAACTGCAAGGCACATATGAGGTACTTCCCTTCCTGAAATCACTTATGTGGTGACCTAACTTCACTGAGTTTAGTTACAGGTCTGATTTCCTCCCAGTTTTCTTTGTGTGGCCCAAGGACTTCTGTAACAGCAATGTAAGGGATTTAGGGTTTGGCCATAAAGTGTCCTGCACATGGTAGAGTCTGTGCCAAGAGTTTGTAAGCCAGTGCATGTTTGCACTCTCCCTTCCTTTCCCTGCAACACATACAGTGTCAGAGCCTAGTTTCACACTTGGTGGTAGCACTGCCTAAGCTGTTTTACCAGCTTGGTTCATACCCCTCTGTTCATGACTTCTTGTTCCCATTGCCTCCCCAAACTACCCTTGCAGCAGCTTGCATGGCTTGGTTGTGAACCAAGTGGTGGAACGGGGACACCTTGGGATCATTCAGAAAAAAAATAGGTTGTTTTCCAGCCAGATCAGTTTACCATGCAGCTGCACACACACACTTGATTTGGCACAGTAAAGGGATAACACAGGCGTGAGAATTTGCAAGGGGAATGGGAGCTCCATAAGGCATTATTGCCATTCAAAACAATGTCTGTGTAACCATGTTCTCTGAGGACACAGATTAAATTAAATGAATGAGAAAATCTTGGTAGGGATACCTCTCAGGTGCTGCATATCTGTTACTGAAGCTCCAGCCTTCAGGATGAACTGCACAATATTTTTCAAATCCCTGACATTTGGAAGGGACACTGGAGAGATCTGGCCCTGCACATTTCTTGAGCTTCTTAGTCCACGGCTCTCAGGAGGAGCCAAAATTTTGCAATACTTCACAGATGTAACTGTCTTCTCAGGGCTCAGATACTAAAGTAAATCTGGGGAGCACACTGCCATCAGGTAGCATACTGCAAACCTGGTTTATGTGCTATGGAAAAAAGGATGTAGTGGTATACAGCAAACAGCTTTTGCAGCAGCCACACTTGCGTTAAGAAATGCAGTGCCTGAACCTTTATTGTTTAACTGCTTCTTCCAAGACATAGTTTATAATTGTTGCCTCAGTATTTACTCTTGTTTAACCCTATTAATTAAATATTTAGCATCAGGAACCTTCTGCTTTCATTCTCTAAATATGTATATCATCCACGCTGAAATATCAATACCATTTTGTTGCTAATTTGAGCAGGTCAGAGGGATTTTCCATATGTATTATTTTCTTTCAAAAGAGTTCTCTGTTGAAACAAAAACATTTCCATGAAACCATAGAACTTTTGCTAACAAATTAGTGGCTTTTTGTTAAAGGAAAAAGAATGATAAGGAATGTCAAAGTTTTAATTTAATAGTATTAAGAGATCATGTTAAATATTACTGTACATAGCACCACATAATATTATTTTTCTTTTACTGCATGAATGAGAATGTCAGCTGTTTCTAATATCATTGCATGACGTTACATTACTTTTCCAAGATATTAAAACCAGCTGGTTTTCAGGTCAGGTTTGTAGCTGAAAAATTTTGCTGAATTGTTACTGAAAAAAAATTCCTACTGTGCGTGCAGCTTATACCAGCAAAACGAAATCCTAGCACACAGAACCTATTTCAGACACTACAGATTACAGAACTGTTTCACCGCTGATCTGGAACAAACTCAGCTCAAGAATTTAAGAAATAAAGTTTCAGACTAAACTGCCCTAGTGTATATTTTCACTCAGTGTGTTAAATGGTGTGAGTCTTGTTTCGATATCACTGCAATATCTGCTACCATTCTCCGTGGCTGCTTCCAGGTACCTTTCTGGGCAGCTTTTCAAAACCACCAGCAGAAACCTGTCCTAGCAGGACTTCACCTGACAAAATCCTTTAGACCAGATAAAATCTAAAGTGCCTGTAAGATGTAGGTCAACCAGTTATGAGAAAGACAGTTTCTTTCACAACACAGAAAAGAGAGTCCATGTGTCTACTTAGTTATTTGTCAATTAGACACCAATTTGTGAATCCGCAGTGGGCGGTGAGTGGCAAAAGCTGGAAGAATAAAATACTGGGTGTGCCCAGGTTGCCAGATGAGTTTGTGTTTGAAGCTGTTTTCAAGCACAGACTTGTCATTGAGCTTCATTGTGTGCACAAAAGTACAGAGTTTATCCTGGCTCTGGAGTCTGCTGGAAACAGAATTTAAGTAGATCCAAACTCTCATTAATAATATCTATGGAAATGGCCAAAAGCCAAGCCAGATCAGCTTTCCATTTCACAGCATCAAACAGCAGTCAGACTTGCGATGAATTTCATCTTGTGGGGGCTGGGGAACATGTGCAAATGAAAATGGGTAAGAAACAGCTGATACTTATTTAGAATATGTGTCTTGCAGCCTGGTTGTCTTCTTAGTTACACTAGATTGATGCATGTATGGGTTCACTGAGAAAGGCAGACTTGTAGGGATTGCAGTACTACAAAGCAACACCACTATACAGGGAAGAAACCTTTGTGAAGGAGCACTCCAGGTTGTGTTATTTTCAGAACATTTAACATGTAGAGTATGTGAATTACGTTGGAGCTTTGGCTACTGGTAGCATTTCATAGTATCACAGAATGATAGCATGGTTGAGGTCAGAAGTGACCTTTAAAGATCATGTAGTCCAACTCCCTTGCCATGGACAGGGACATTTTTCAACTGATCAGGTTGCTCAGACCCCCATCCAACCTAGCCTTGAATACAGCGATGGGGCAACCTATGCCAGTGCCTCACCACCCTCCCATTAAAGAATTTCTTCCTAATATCAAATCTAAACCTGTCCTCTTTCAGTTTAAAGCCATTCCACCTTGTCCTGTCACTGCATGCCCCTGGTAAAAAGTCCCTCTCCAGCTCTCTCGTAGCCCCCTTTAGGTACTAGAAGGCTGCTATAAGGTCTCCTCAGAGCTTTCTCTTTTCCAGGCTGGTCAACCTCCATTTTCTCAGCCATTCTTCATGGGAGAGGTGCTCCAGCTCTCTGACCATTTTTGTGTCCCTCTTCTGGACACGTTCAAAGGGGTCCATGTCTTTCCTGTGCTGGGGACCCCCGAGGTGGATGCAATACTCCAGGTGGGGTCTCACGAGAGCAGAGCAGAGGGGCAGAATCTCCTCCTCCTCAACCTGCTGGCCACACTCCTTTTGATACAGCCCAGTATACAGTTGCCTTTCTGGGCTGTGAATGCACATTGCCAAGTCATGTCCAATTTTTCATCCACTAGCTGCTCCAAGTCCTTTTCCACTAGGCTGCTCTCAATCCATCCATCCTCCAGTCTGTGTTGCTACTAGGGATTGCCCCAGCTGAGATGCAGGACCTTGCACTTGGCCTTGTTGAACCGTATGAGTTTAGTAAGGGACCACTTCTTGCCCCAGCCTTTGTCTTCCATCTAGTTTACTGAAGTTTTCACATCATTCTTGAAAATCATTTCATAATGAAGGTAAATTACTGCACTAGATAATGGGAGCTATTTGCTGGGGAGGGAGACGATAGGGCACCACCTCTTTATGCAGGGTATGGTAATATTTGAAATGTAACAATGTATGGTAATAATAAAATTAACTGTTACCAGCTACTAAGAACTCCACATTTGAAAGAGGCAAGGTTGAAGGGAAGGGCAAGTTTCTTGGACCTTTAGGAGGACTGGCATTATCTGGATGAAAAGAGGCAACCTTTTTCATTTGCAGTCTGTTGACAGTTCTTAAAAATATACTGCCACACAACTTACTGAATACATTAGCCACAAGTGGTTTTGTGTCAATACTGAAACCTTTGAACAGATTCACAGCTACTTGACACCTAGGTAGGACTACTTGAAAAAGTCATATTTTCATTTGGCTGCCCATCTGAACAGCTTAAAATTCAACAGTTGTATTCTTTTTGTCAAAATCATAAATGTTCAGTTTTACTTAGCCTTTTTTTTTTTTTCCTACTGGTATTTGGAGAAAATGCTACCTTTTAGTTCCAGGGAAGCAAAGAGCTAGGCTCTCTGAAAGAGGATAAGGTTTTGTCTGAGAAGGCTGCAGGATTTGGTGGATGCAGTTCCTTCCTCCTTGTGAGCAGTCTCACACACTGTGCTTAGTGTCTCCAGCATTAGGATCTGGGTTGCTCTGACCTGCATGTGCTCAGTCTCCTTCAGAGTAAAGATGTAATTTGAAACAAGAATCCCTTGAAAACCTCAAAACCCAACAAGCTGAGTGTGTAGCTTTGCTGTCTGAACATTCACAGAAGGGAGGGGATATTGGGAGGCAGCCTTAGCATTGAACTGTACATAGTGTAAGTGACTAGAAATTCTGTGTTAGCAATGTGTTGGCCTCTGCTGTATAAATGGCTGAACAGAGAAGAGACAAGAGTCATCCTCAATTACCTGAGGGGGTACTAATCTGACACTGAAGGATCCAATATTCAGCAATGAATTTGGTGAAATCCAGTGGTAGAACCTGTTTGGGTATATCCTACTACTCTGTCTTCTTTATAAAGCTGACCTGTTAGGACAGATGCCTCTTGTTCATAGAATCATAGAATCATAGAATCATAGAATCATAGAATTAACTGGGTTGAAAGAGACCTCCGAGATCATCGAGTCCAACCCTTGATCCAACCCCACTGTGATTACTAGATCATGGCACTCAGTGCCACATCCAGCCTCATCTTAAAAATCTCCAGGAACGGTGAATCCACCACCTCTCTGGGCAGGCCATTCCAATGCCTGATCACTCTCTCTGTAAAGAACTTCTTTCTAATATCCAACCTAAACCTCCCCTGGCAGAGCTTAAGCCTGTGCCGTCTTGTCCTAATCTTAAGCCCATGCCCTCTTGTTCCAGTTTTGGTTTGGTTTGTTTTGTTTTCCTGTGATTATGTCTGCAGTGCTTTTGAACTGTTCTGATGTGAAGGCATCCTAGACTATTTTCAAATTAGTAAATTTCTATGGTGGATGGAAGTCTGATGTCCATACCCTTGCTTTTCTTGGTTACCTTTCAAGCCTAAAATATTTCACAGACTCCTCAAAGAAAATTAGTGACCTACTTTGAAAGCAGAGATCTTAATATTCATAAATGAGACTAAAGACTTAACTTAGCTGTAAAGAGAGAAGTTACTCAGTTTTGTTATGACCATTAAAGTCCTTGAAGCTGGATGAAGTCCTGGCAGATGCGTACTAGTGAATTTTCAGTACGGAGGGGTTATTTAAGATGGAAAACATAGATATCCTTTTTTTTTTTTTTTGCAATCTCACAAGCATCAAGCTTGTATGATTCTGCTCTCAATGAAATCAGTGAGATTTTTTTCTCTATTTGAATACCACAAGTAAATCCTGTGCTTCAGGCATACAATGTTTGTTACATCCTCTTTTGCCTATTTTTTAACCTATCCACTTTCTATTATTTATTTAAATTATTTTTTCTTTCCTTTTCTTAATATTTTGATTCCTTTTTATGAAAGTTAATGACATATGGGAGCATACAAAAGACTTGCTCTGACTTTATGGAATTTAAGCCCTGGTTACAAATCTTACTGTGCTGAATGGAATTGTGCTCTATAGAGCACTACTGATGCTGGCGTTGTGAGGTGGTTTGGTGACCATGCTCTCGGCCAAGGCTTCCTGCTATTTCGGTACTTCTGCAGTGGTGAACCAGTCACAGCAGACCAATATTTCAGGGAATGAAGCTGATGTATATTGAGATAATAGAGACCAACTTCATGGTTGTCTGTGTATCTGTGTAAATGTCACTCCTAACTCCTATCTCATACCCTGTGGAAAACTCCTACTTTTATGGCTCCATGACAGGTACCTCATGCCACCTCGAGACTTGCTGGTGTCTTTGATCCCCTTTACACCTGATCAGCTGATGGCCAAAGACAGGAAGGCTCACAGGCTCCATAGGAACAAAAGCCATCCTGCAATACCAAATGGTTCACATAGTCAACTGAGATCTTGAATGAGGCAAAACACCAGGAATAATTAGTAACAGAGGCACTGGCAGCAACATGGACTTCTTCTTATGGAGGTAAATGAGTGCAGAATTCCCCTATCAATTCTCAGCATTGCTTAGCAGCAGTGAGATACATTTTAATATTTGAGAAAGAATGTGCTAGATTTAAGGAGTTGATAATCAAAGCATTTTAGGCATTTATAGCAGTAAAAGGAGGAATTCATCTTTGAAAATGAAACTGAACTAGATATCTATTTAAAATAGGATTTCCATTTACTGCTTTCCCAGAAAAAGGGTAATTAATTTTCCAAGAGGCTTTCTGTTCTGTTTTTGACAAGACCCACTCTGTACAGGTCAATTAACTTAGGTGATCTAATGGATCTGTGCAATAAAATGCACTGGGATCTTGAGAAAAGAAAGTATGCCAGTGTTTTTGATTTTATTTATGAAAAGTATTAACCTAATCAGAAAGCTCATAAATGGAGCATTGTGCAAGGCTTTATCTGTAGTTGCAGGTAAATTGTAGCTGAAGAAGGTCTGATGTCCATGGGATTAGTGTGAGCTCAATAAACCATCCACATAAAAAAGCATAAAACCAAATTGCACAAAAGCATTATCAGAACATCATAGAGATTTTCCTTAAGTTTTTTGTGTGGCTTTGAGGAGGGTATAGTGTTCACTTTTGACAAACTACTGGATAGCTCCCAGTGCAATCTAAATAGCAAGAAAAACATAGCTACTGGAGGAAAAAAAACCCCAACACTAAAACCACCAACAAATAACAACAGGTAATTAATGCTAAAAACACAATTGCTGTATGTCATAGAATGATGCTGCTTTTTCTACAGTTACCCAATTTAATAGGCTGGATGAAATATCTTCAGTCTGTTGTTGGAAGGCAGGGGATGAGGTAGTAGTATAATATGCACTATGCTCAAAAGCTGTTCAAGGGCCGTCTCTAAGCTAAACTGAAATTGGATTCCTCAGATTAGGCTGGGGGACTGATGACAGCTTTTGGGAGGGGAGGGAAGGAAAAGAGAGAGATGACCATGGTAGCCTTAGATGAGACAGTTTTAAGCCATCACAGAACAGTCACTTTTTATTTCACATTGTGTCCATTTGCTTTGGGGTGTGTGTGGTTCTGAGTGCATGGCTGTGGGATCTGGCCCCATGTCATGTCTGTACATGGACTTCCCAAAATCGGAGTTTTGAGGTTGAGAAAGGGGAAACATTTATGGAGGAATCCTCATGCAGACATCCTTGTTTATAGGTCATTAAATAGTGGCAAATGCTTTCAATTCCAATAGCATATACATTCTGCAAATACTGCTCTCTAGGTTCTTCACAGTATTTTCTTTAGTTGTACAACCTTTCAGACCTTCCATTTTAGGAGGACAGCTTTTATTTTGATAGAAAATATTGGTCTCTGCTTTTTCAAAGATGGGCATTTCCCCAGAGTGGCTATAGGAATTAAGATCTTGATGGTACTTGTGTTGGTATTACATAGCCACACATGGTTAGTGAATACACAGATGAACTCATGTTGGGTGGGATGCTGGAGACTACAGTTCTGCCTTAGGTTTATGCTACAGATAGTTACAGAAGAATCAGAGGCTGTGCAATGACCTGTGCCACTGTAAAAAACAGCTTGTGCTGCTCTCAGGTGCTTATGGCATCATTGCATTTGCCAGAAATGAGTAGATTTTGGGCAGTGATTGTCCCACTGTACTGGGTGCCGTTGAGGCTGTACCTTGAATCCAGTGTTAAGTTCTGGGCCCCTCTCTATAATAAAGACATTGGGGGTGCTGGAGTGTGTCCAGAGAAGGGCAACAGAGCTAGTGAAGGCTCTGGACCACAAGTCTTAGCAGGAGCAGCTGAGGGAGCTGGGGGTGTTCAGCCCCGAGAAGAGGAGGCTCGGGGGTGGGAGGCGGGGGG
>VXAY01004719.1:470952-512548 GCA_013399855.1 Oxyruncus cristatus | reverse complement strand
GGGCGGGGAGCGCGTGAGGCGGCGCGGGCGCGGAGCGCCCGGCAGGGGGCGGCAGAGCCCGCCCGCAGCGCCCTCAGCGCGGGGCTTCAGCCTGCCGAGCGGTCCCGCACGCGTCCTGTCCATGGTTCCATGGTTCCTGCCTTCCCAGGCAGCCCTGCCCTCTCTCGCGCCCGCCCGAGGGAAGCGTGAGGAAGGGCCTGGGGTTACTGATGCCCTCGAAGTGTAGGGCTGGAGCTCAGCGTCCTCCCGAGGGGGGGCAAGCCCCTCATGTCTGCTTAAACCACCGTGGAGACCTTTCCCAAGAAGTGAGAAGGGGAGATACGTTTGCCCAACCTCATGTAGCCGTGCTTAGACCACATTGTCTCATTCCAGTTTAGGTTACAAAGATCTGCACAAAGCCATAGGTTTGAAACTCAGCATTACCCATCTGCCAGATAAAAGGGAGACTCCTAATGCCCATGCTTTTTACAGGCCTGTTTTCTCCGTTTTAGAAAAGAGGAGGAGGAACAAATAGATATTCAGTACTAATATGGTCGGATGCTGGAAGGGTGAATATACAAAAGCCCATAAATAAGCAGAGGAATAATGAGCCATTGTGCTGATACTACCAGCAGGTGGGAAAGAAATGAGGTCACCTGTTTCTCGTACCTCACCTGACCTGGCACAGCTTGTTGGAATAGTTGCCTGTTCTTAGTTAAAGCTGCCATTCAGAAATAAAACCGGAATGTTTGTAGGAAATGTTACTCCCTCAAATTTAGGCTGTTTATCTAACCAAAACGTGTAGGAAACTTGGTTTCAGTCACAAGTATGATAAACTAGCTCATGATGTCAGCCTTACCAATACTGAATTTCAGGGGGAAGAAGTTCAAGCAGAATTCAGGTGGAGTGAAGAGGAATATCCATAGGTGAATAGCAGATAAATAGTTTTCTGAGCTGACAATGGTGTAATTAGAGAAGAAAAACCAACTTGTAAAATAAGGATAGTATTTCCCTGTCTTATAGACAGTTGTAAGGACAAACTCAACAAACAGCATTCAAATCTTCCAAATCTGTTGTTTGCATTAAGCTCAAGACTTAAAAATAATGCACCTTGTCCCAGCAGGGAGATCCAGAATCCCTTATTTAGACTTATAGGCTCCCCTTTACTGTTTATTGAGGTACCTCTGAAGCAATATCTAGAATACTCATATGCAGAGAAGACCCAAAGGAAAGAAAGAATAGCTGGTAAGAAGCACTCATCACATCTTCTTTCTGCAATGTAATAACCTAAGTCTTGGTGTCCCTTTGAGGAAGGGTTTCCCGTTAGAAAAAAAAAAAAGAGTCAGATAAACAGAGAGATGCAGGTGGTGGCTGAGGATGTTGCCTGACTAGTCGAAGTGCAAACATCCATATTTTAACAAGTTCCCTTCCTGTGCCCAGGGATATCTGTTAATGTTCATGTTAATGCTATTGTCCCACTCAACAGGGTAAAACAACCAAGTTTGGGTCCCTCTGCTGAAAAAAAAGGCAGAGAAAATTTGGTTTCAGGTCAGTAACAATTTACGTACTGCTTTGACACATCTCAGCCCCTTGCTTGGTTTGGGTGGGACTGTGGCTAATATAGACCATCCTCTTTATGGTAGCCACAAGTTCCGGTAGAAATGCAGTTTAAGCATCTCCCTGGGGTAGTATCATTTAACTCCCTCAGGGTAAGCCACACCTTGAGTCAAAATAGTTAAAATCAGTATAAAAACTATGTGGAGCAGGTTGTGCTATAGATCCAGCTTATAAATTTGCTTTGGCTCAGACAGGTATTGCAAAGGCAGCGGCTACAGCGACACTTTCAGGCCAATCAGAAAATGGCCATCCAGTAGTTAATCTCTAGCAAAATTCAATAAAGCATTTAATAAGCTCAGTTACGTTGTGACTGATAAAAAAGGCACTTCTTTATGTATTCTGTGGGAAATAAATGCATTAATCATTCTCAGATTAATCATCATTCAGGAATAAAGACCAGTAAGTTTATCTCTGCGCCTGTCTCAGCTATGAAAAATTATTCCCTATGCCGAAGTTTGATTATTTAATCCAGTCTTTCTAGAATATAAGAGATGTAGGCTATTTCTCATGCAAGATAGTGCATAATCCAGCACTTTTTTCTGTTATTATTTGATGTAAATTTGTCATTCTTTAGTTTCAGTTCGTTGCCTTGAGTGAACCATGGAGAAATCCAAAATCACCCTGTGCTTCCATGGAAAGGGGTATGTGTGCATACAGTAAATTTATTTACATGTTCATACATCCTTCTGGTGACTAACTTTTGGATGGTGCAGCTGATGTCTCTGGAAATGCCAAGTTCCGTGAGAAATCTAAACTGAAGTACATTTGGCCTGGTTTTCACAGCTGAAAAGTCTCTGATCTCATAGGAGGTGGGGAGAACAGGAGCGGCAGGTGCATGCAATGCGCTGGTATTTAGGAGCACGACTGAGCATGCTCTCTACAGTGTGGTACCAAGATGCCCAATCTCATTTTTCACACAGTTAACCTCAGTGCAACATGGTTTATCAGCCCAGCTCTACAGAAAAGCAGATGTATATCTGCCAGATCCTAGAAGAGCTACATTTGTAGGTGGTGTTGTGCATCTAAACCAGTAAAACTGAGCTTTGTATGCAATCAAGTGCAGTTCATCCTTGAAACAGATAAATCACCCAGGGGTGCACAACAGCTGAGTACTTCTAGTGTTAAGACTAATGACTAAATACGCACTTCTTTGGTTCAAGCTTATTTTCACACACAAATTTTCATGTCCACCAGCACCTTCTCTACGACATGCTTTCCAACCAGTGCATCCAGTGGGTCCCAGACAATTTCCTTCCTGTTGTGACCCAAGTGAAGTGCTCTTTCAGCAGTAAAGCAGGTCCTGCCTCTCCCTGCTTTTCCCATCTGTGTCCCAGCATCTGAGATCAGTGCTGATTTAGTACTTCTGCACATTATATTAAATAGAGGAGGTTTGAGTGAGAGCAGATCCTCCTTCTCCTTCTCCTTCTCCTTCTCCTTCTCCTTCTCCTTCTCCTTCTCCTTCTCCTTCTCCTTCTCCTTCCTCAGATACAGCAAAAAGCCTTACTAGCATCTCTGGGGCCTGACACTCAGGCACTTGAGCCTAAGAACAGCATAATGAAGCATGGGGTTGTCCCCCCCATATGGATGCACCAAAATAGGAGTCACTAATGCTGAGTAGCCATGAATGTTCCAGTAGGGTCTCCTTCAAAAATGCTAGGAGTCTTTTTCAAAGTATGGGCTTGATGTAGGTGCCTAATTCTACTTACTGAACTTAATTCCAGGTAAGCGTGAGGGCGGACAAGGTAACTTTGTCTTTGAAGTCTTTGCAGGAAAGTTATTGCTTTGCTTCCCATAAGATAAAGCCATAATAAATATTTAAAGCTGAAGCAGTCCATGGTGCATTATCTCCCAAGTTCAGCAGATTTGCAATGGTGTGTCCATGTTTCACTGGGCATAAATTCATAATGCTACCTGACCAAGCAGTGTACAGCTCAGTATTGGTGACCAAGGAGCTCTGTACATGTTGGAATATCCAGGTCACATTATAGGAACCTGGTGGGGCAACAGGACTGGATTACAATGAAACAGTTCCTCAGCCAAAATTTCACTTCCCAGCACTGTGTCTCTCTCCCCCTCCATTGAGCAATGCACCAACTTGTGTGGCTGGACTGCAGAGTGGATTATTGACATGATTTAAGCAAAATAGTAATAAAAAAAAGCTTTATTTTTAAAAATTGAACCAATAATTGAACCAGTCCTGTTAGTAGCAGTCCCCAAATCAGCTGCCTTGGCACAGCTAAGGGAAGCATGGGCTGCAGAGTGTGGGTGGGAAGGAAGGGGCTGAAATGGAGAGAGGAGCAAGTTTTCCAACCAGTTTCCCACTGGAAGAGATGTCTTTCCAGATCAAGACCCTCACCCTCTAAGGTGTCAACTGTTTGTTCTGCACTGAGACTACACTAAACTGCTCTGCTCTAAACTCTCCCCCCACCATCTTCATTATTGTGAATTTGAGGACATCGAGTGGTGCAACACTACCAGAACAAGCCATGGCTTTTCTTTCTGGCAGAGGAGTGTTTTGAAGGGGGGGTGAGAGAAAGGTAACCTGAGCTTGCTGCATTCCTTTTATTCTCAGCTGTTGCAGTGCCCTTGAGGGCAGCTGCAGGGGGTAGGGATGCAGCAGCTCCCTGCAGCTGAACAGAAGTCATCAGAGAGCTGAGGTTGTAGCTTATGCAGTGAGGACACTGGAGGCAGCACAGGGGAGGAGAAAAAGCCAAAGCCCTGTCTGTTCCTTTCCTCCTGTTCCTTGCTTGACACAATTGATTTTAAACACCGGACAGGCCCAGGAAGCCTTTTGTTCACACTCCTTAACTTCAGGAAAAGCAACTTTGCTGGGATTGCACCACATGTTATTCCTCAGCCTGGCCTTCTCAGAGCACAAGATGCTCTCATGGCATAGAAGGGAAATGCCTGAACAGAGAATTACAAATAAAGAGGATCAAGCTATGTACATTTAATCCTGAATGCTGACGCTAAACAAATTTTTCCTTAGATGGATCTCATTTGACTGATGTGTGCAAGCACAGCTCTGAGGGTGAAATTAAAATATTAGGCAAAGTTGGATGCAACGATAAACTTTTTATTCATCTTAGTGGAAATCATGTGGTTAAACCACTCTCCAAAGTCATCCTCAGTAATTAAGGAACATACTTAGCCCGTAATGGAGAATTAATGGATTAGAGTGATGCCTTTTTGCAAAGTGGTTTGACTGTACACAGCTGCTTTCATCCTAAAACACTTGAAAATCCCTGGGCTCAGGCTTCTTATTATTGCAATCAGTGCTGAAATTATGACTGACTGTCCATCAGCCTTGCAGAGAGACCTCATGGTGCCCAGCACTACTGAAGGGACCCTCCCTTCAGGGATCCCTCCTCCCCAAGCCCCCTTGGAGCTCATGCCTGAATGAAGCAGGGTACTTTCATGCCAGTCCTTGTTCTACAGGCAGCTTACCTGTTTTGCATTCATCTGCATAAAACAGCCCTTGAAGAAGAGATTAAACCAGTTTTCTTCCCTTCTGGTGAATCCCTTAATCCTTGGACTACAGCTACGTTCTGTTGCTGTCCCCTACAATCTTTTACTGCAAAGTAGGACAGCTTCACAGGGCAAAGCAGGGTCTTGCCACCAGGTGGGAGAAGTGATATGGGTGTGAACCCTCTGGCTCTGCTCCTGAGGATCAGAGTGTCTGAGGGCCATTGTTGTCCCGGTTGTAGGGGCTTTGGCATCCTCGTCTTCTGTCTTATCTGAATGAATCCCCAAAGCACACGGGGGCACAGCAGTCCTTTATAACCTATAAAGAATTAAGCTGATATCTGCTTGAAGCTATAGTCTAAAAAAAAAATATGCATAATCACTGAGCCTTTTTGCAAATTAAAAAAGAAAGACAAAGAAACTGATTTTTTGGGGAGGTAATAAATGTAGATGTTCCAACCTTACCTGCAGCTGAGCAAGACTGTAAGAGGAAGATTTGATGTGCCAGTGTCTTCAAACAGGCAAACACTGTTGTTCTATATTTAACATTCATCTATATATTAATTCTATAAAGCTCTGGGTTCATAAGAAGTTTGAAATTATGAAATACTCACATAAGGGCAAGAACCCCTTCTGAAAATTAGAACAAATTAAACTTGATGGGTTATTTATCCTCACGATTATTTGCCCATTTTGAATTAGACTTAACGCAGAGACAATGGAATTATATATTAGATGGTTACAAAGGATGCTCCATAATCTTTCTTTCCTTTTGTAAGTTAGCTCCCAGGCCCATGTGCCTCCATCCATTCTTCTGAAGCAAATCAGAAGTGCTTGGAAGCCCCAGCCTAGGACTAGGGTCTTGCCCTATTGAGGAAGAAATATCACTGATTAGAAAAAATGTGCAGTTTATTCATGCTCAAGCACAGGCTATACTTTCAAATGCAAATTTACCATCTAATCTGAAAGGCTTATATGTAGGAATTTTTCACCATTAATTAAACTTAAAAGGCTTTGATAGTTTAGCAAACCCCTACACAGTGATTTGACCACAGTAATAGCCAAAACTTATTAATAATGGAGTTTAGTAAAGCTGAAATGGAATAGCCAGATCCCATTCTGATTTACTAGTTTTCCAATAAAGTTTTTAATCAGTTAATTTATGCATTCTGTTGAATCCCTTGAAGTTGCACTAATCAAAAATGGACATACACTATGTCCTTGTCTACCGGTTTAATGAAGTGGCATTCCTAAATCCTAGTTTTAAAATGTCTCTTACTTCCCTTGTAGAAGAAATAGGATTCTGAGGAAGGATTTGAAAGCAGATCTGCAGATTTTTCTGTTACTTTTCCTTCACCTTGTCTTTCATAATGAATTCAAGAAATATCACATATCCAAGGAATAGGGTAATTCAAATCTTTAACAGAGTGCTGCTGCTGCTGTCATTCATGAAAAATTATACTTTGATGCATGGATGGTGCCACTGAATTCAATGGAGCTAATGATTGTAAGCAAGAAGATACTCCAGGGGAGTGTGGCAAACTACATTCAGGGATTGTTGATGCTTCAGGACAGAGACAATGTCTAAATAGATAACACATACAGTCTCCATCTCAACTGGCAACTCTGGGTAATACATATTAATAATAGTTTTGTTTAAAGGTCTTATTGTAGTATTTGATTTGGTTTGGCTCAGCCACATGAAAGGACATTCAAGCAAGAACAAAGAGTACACATGGTTGCCGGGGACAGAGTCAGCTAGTTAGGAGCATCTGGGGCCAAGAGTTTAGTGCCCAGTAAACCAGTCTGGCATCTGATCTGCATGGCTGATTTGAAGCAGACTCTTAAAAACTGCAGATAAAAGAGCCAGAAAAAATTTAAAGAACTGTAAGAACAAAAAAACCTGAAATAAGGAAAACAGAAGACTTCTCTTTGTTTAGCATTAAAAAAAAAAAAGAAAATTAAGAGACCAGAGCATTGCACTGCTTAAGTACGTTGACTGAGAGAAAAGGGGAGAGACTCTTTAGGGGAACAAGGCTCAACAGAAACAAATGGCTGTAAATTGACTCGTTTAAACCAACAAGTGAAGTTTAAAAATGAGGCAGGGATTTTACATGAGGGTGTCTTGCTATTGTAAAAGACACAAAGGGAAGAGATAGGTGTCTCTTCAATAGGATCTTGAAGTGAAGCCTAAAGTGTGAATTGTTTGTATTTTATGACATCTAAAAGTTTTTCCACTGTGGTAAACTTATATTTGTGTACTAAATGACACCTTGATGTATCACATCGGATTATACTTAATAGCTTGGCTTTTCTAATTTGCTTGATTTAAGATTGAAGCTCCTGCTGAGTTTCCAGACCACAGCTCAAGTTTTCTGCTTTCCTTCATGCAGAATTTGAATGAGGAAGAATATGCAGTACTTTGATTACCCCTCTGAAAGACAGCATGGAAGGAGGATGTTTAGAGGCAGAAAGGTGATGAATTTTGTTGAAGGAGGTTTTGAGCAATGTCTACAAGAGAAACATTGCTTTTCAGCAGCTGCAATGACAAGGCTACACAAACTATACTGCTGGGAGACGACTCAAATTGCACTAATCCATCAGCTTGTTGTGGTTTCACAGATGGGCCATATCCCACAGGACCTAACTGATCAGTCCTGCTCTATAGCTTGTTTGCAGAGATAGAAAAGGATTCCACCAGCCCCTGACCTCTACAGTCATGCAGGAGCCAAGCTCCAGCAATCATAGAGCAAGGAGTCCATAACTGAATTCAGCGTGATGCTGTGAATAAAAAGCCTGATATGTGTATATAATACATATGCTTTGAGTAACATTATGTAGGAGCAGGGAGGTTGCTTTCCTGTGAACTGATCCTGCTATGATCATTAACGTGCATTTTGATCCACGAAAGTTTGGAGCAGGGCAGCTCCAGATGCACAGTCACAGGTCTGGGGTTATGAAACATAAACCTGTCCAGGGAACATCATGTCATTTAGAAAAAGAGTCACAGTGGTCTTAAATGTCATTAGTGCTGGGTGTTGATAACCTGTGTTTTCTGTAGGTGTGGCTGTAGTGCCTCTTCCTGCACATCTGTGGTGTTTCTTTGGGTAAAGGTGGTGCTGCAGCATGACCCTACTCTTTGCAGGCATCTTCCAAAGCCAGGGTCCCGCCCTCACCACTGTGACGGGGCCGTCTAAGTCTGCACAGTTAAGAAAAGACCAAAGTGTGTTGTCATGCACACAGTCTACGAAGCATAACAAAAGCTTGCAAATTATGAGAGCTATTAAAAAAAAAAAAAAAAAGATTTTAAATCAGACCAGTTGTACTTAAATCAATTCAAATGAGGTTGATGTCAGAAGTATGTTATATTTGCCCTCTCTGGCTGAGGGGAGGCAAAACACATGAAACGTGTATTAGGCAGCTTGAGAAATATAAATCTTAGATACTAATCATGTTTGTCGAGTTCCTCAGTGCAGAGCAGCCTTTCTGACAGACACATTGATAGAGTTTATCTATAATCATGAGGATCTCCTCAGGCAACCTCATATATTTTCTCACTGTATTTTACAATAGCAGCAGCTTCTAGGCTCCAATCACTTTAGTGCACAAAATTCAGTGTTATAGTTATGTAATTGCTATATATTCAAAGAGCTTTCATTGAAGCTGTTCCAGCACTTTCAATGGACTGAAATATAAAACTGAGTAATGTGGCTGATTGTAAAATCATTTCAGCTAGAAGTGTTTATAATTTACAAATGCTGTTTATCTTTCAACTTGCGTATGTTTTGTGCCAGGGCTATACATATCACTGATTATACCAGCACTAACGCATAGTCACAAATAAGCAAGACAGTAAGTGTTCTAGGTCACATTACTATCCACAAGCACAGAAAAGACTATGATAGGTGTCAGCAGCATCCATATTTATTTAAGATTCTCACAGAAACTTAATTTCCTGTGCACTTTAATTCTCATTTTTGCTCAGGTATTTTACTGGTAGCTTGTGATACTAAAGCAGGCATGCCAGCGTTAGAAGGATTTACATCTCTGATTTTCATAACGTGCTGGTAATGTATAGATCATGTCATACGAGCAAAACTGAGAAAAAATATGAGGAAGACCACGTCCATATAACAGGGTTATAGCACGAAATATCATGATTATGAATGAAACTAGATGGGGGGCAGTATAGCAAGGGTATAGCATCAGTGAAATGTGGTATTTTATTAGATTTGGACTATGAGCATTTAACCTGCCCAAGCTAAAGGGCATTTATAAATATAAAGCCAGCCATTAGCCACAAGGTGGAGGGATGATTTTCTTGTACAGCACTAGCATAAACATCAGATTGACAGATCTGTTTAACATCATGCCCAAAGGGGAAACTAGTTTCTTCTGCTTTGACTCACTTCAGATGGGCTGATTTCAGCCCTCAGTTTATGTATAATAACTCTGCTGAAGGAAATGCAAATGCATAAATGTACCTTGAGGACAGACCACAGATCACCATAAAAATGACCTGATGAGATCACCTGGTCTGCAGAGCCATTCAGGGCAGCTGAAAGCACACACAGATCCCTCTTTCTCACAGCCTTTAAGACAGGACTATCACTCTAATGAGAGAATCCCTGCAATAAGAAATTGCTTTCCATTCTTATTGCCACTTTCTTTTCCTTTCCGGTATAACAGCTTTGTGGCTTCTCTCCTATGTTCTGGTTATGTATAATCCAACATTTTTGTGCTACTGCTGCTTTTGGCTCTAGCTCAAAGCCAGGGCTGGACCTAGCCCCTTCATGGGACTAAATCGCCAGCTATGGTCCTGGGAAGGCAGCACACTGCTTGGACAGCAAGCCTTGCATGCAAGTCCATGTAACTGATGAACCAAAAGTGTCCCTGCTGATTTTTGGGGGCTGGGGAAATCCACGTTGTTGGCAGATAGCCAAGTCACATTGCAGCTCCGAGAACACTTTGCTTTAATTTGTCTGTCCTAGGCAGGTGCCTATTTTGCTTGCAGAATGTATCCAGTCCTCCTGTCCCTTTCAGTTGTACTGCCCGTGATTGTGGAGGGTCTCACATCTCCATCCTGGGTGTCTGCCAAGCCCCCTCTCCAGATACAGCACACATCTGGCTGGAGTTGCACATCTGGGTAGAGCCCACATATCTGACCAGTGGCATTTCTTTTCAGCAGTGTTTGTAGCTATCAGAGCACATCCTGGCACCTCTGAGGGTGGCTGAAGAGCGGCAGGCATCCCAGATGAGCATCCATCTAGCAAGAGACCACACCAGATTCCATTCCTATGCTTCTCCTGTGAGCACAGTGCACAGGGTTGGGCTTTAAACCATGGTGGCTAGATACCTTTTTCTAACATGGCCTGGAGATGACAAAGTGGTCTCAGCAGGGGTCCTGGAAATGACCATTCAGCTTCAGCAATTGGGGGAAATGAGTGTGCTGTGCCTAGGGCTTTGTGATATAAAGGTGGTCAGTGGAAGAAAAAAGGTCCCTGATAATCCCAGCATGGGAAAGCAAGTGTTCCCTTCTGAGTTTGGGTCAAGGCTTGGGTAAGGATTTTACAGGGGAACTGAGATGGAAAAACCCTTAAAAAAAAACTGAAGTGGGCATGCCCATAGTTCCTATTGTTTGCAGAAGGAAAAGCATGGTTGGGATAGGTAACCTCCGGGGGAAAATGAACAGAAAAACCCAGCATACTCCCTCCTGCAGGATGAATTCTGAATGAAAGACCTCGAGTTATCTCTGCTGGAGGCCACTTTATCTCTCCCAAACTTTTTTGTTGTAGCTCTGTGCATTTTTACTCAAACCTATGTTCATATTTCAGCATTGCCTATAAAACCAAAGCGTCCTGTTTCTTTCTCATCTTCATACAGAAAAAATTTTAAGCACTGTACAAATGTAAAAAGATCAGTGTAAATGCATTTCAAGCAATGATAGAATCAATCATAGAATCATTAAGGTTGGAGCTCTAAGATTGTCAAGTCCAACTGAAGCTTTATCTTACTTGAAAGAACATCCAAGATTACCCTCTGTACCCTGCCTTTTATAGTCTAAAGATAATTTATCCTCTGCAGTTATTAGGGGATAAATAGTGAGCTGAATAAGGCGTAGTATATTGTATTGCTCCAATATGCATAGTGTATAGAGCGGATCAAGTGGTTTTAGCCAGAAGGAAGACTGAGAGCAAGGAGAGCTGATCACAAGAAGAATTACTAATGGACAAAATTCTTGAATTACTGTTTTTTGTTGTAACAGTGGGGTATCTGCTGCTGCTGCTACTACAGCAGCATTAGCCATAGTTAACCATGAAGACCACTCTGTAACGACTGTAAATTAAATAGTATCAGTCCCAAGGTTAGCCAGGACCTCCTATGACACGTTTTGGTTGGATGAAAGTTTTCGGTGTTGTCCTCAGATTTGAGCTTCTTTTCCAACCTAGAGAATCTTTGAGATGTGGTTGAATACAGCTTGGTTTTTTAAACTATGCTTTCAACTAAAAATGTCAAATAGTTTTCCATAGTAATTCATTATTGTAAGGGTATGAAAGGAGAGTAACCCGTCACATTTTTTTCAAGGTGGTGCTAAAACTACACAAAGAATATCTGCAAATGTAAAAAGTTAACTCAGTTCAAGTGATTTAAACTTTCACAATGTCATCAATAGCTTCTGATAATGCAGATGTGAACTTTGGAAGATGCCTCTCCAGCAGAAAAAAAAAAAAAAAGTGATTTTCTTCTAACTAATCAAACCTCTCATATAATAGTTTATAGCAAAGTAATTTGATTTTAAAAGCAGTTTAACAACATTTACAGACATTTTTGTAATTCCAAGAGTTCTAGAATTACAGGAGAGATTTCATTTTTGCTAATTTTAGAAACATGGAAATATCAAGGTATATGTCCAGATGATTGTTATCTCATATGGTTGCATTAAAAGGAATTGAAAATATCTTTTTTAGCTCTTTAAACAAATAACAAAATTCTTTCTTTATCTCTTTGAGTGTTAGATAACGATTTCCCGGTCGCCATGTAAAATTCTTAATGATCACTTAGAAGGAGTTGACAGAGGGTTATTATCAGAAGTTTAACATTTCTTTCACAATGTGTCACAGGGTTTTTTAATATGATAACATTAAAATTGAATGACCTTACGATGCATGTGCTGAAGTTAATTATATCATGCATTCATTGAGAGGTAAGTCACAAGGCAGAATTGGTAGTTCCTTAGTCATAGCTTTTATCTAAAACACTTCTTAGTGCAGAAGGAAAAAAAGAAGGGCTTTTTTGTAACATAACCAGACACTTTACATTTTTGTTTTAGTCCTTGGTTCTGAATAAGATGATTTCTCTGAAAAAAATGGTGACTTTCAGGACACTGTAAGTTTTCCTGAGTGACTTCAATCTGGTGGAAAGCTGAAGATATGGCATATTTGCATAAGACTTCTTATATACTGAGAGTCTCAGCACAGCTACTTAAACAAGTTTCAGGAGTCTTTTCTTAGGAAATAGGCTAAATCCTTCTTCTTTCATGATCTTGAACCCCTCAGAACTCATGATGCCATTACTGCTTCAGATGCAGAGGAACACAATATTTTTCGCAAGTGAACTGTACTAACGTAAGGTTTCAAATTAAAGTATTTCAGTTTTTCCAGGAAGAATTGCATTAGCTGACTTCAAGACATGGAGGATACTTTGAAATGTCTCTAAACATATTGTTGTCAATAACAACAAAGTAAATAGTGCCCTGAAGCTTGGTGAATTGATTGGATACCAGAGGGTATTCGAAATTAATGCTCGAAAGACACATCCACGATTAAAAGGAAAATCTCATCTCCCTAAAGTATCCCTTATCCATCATGGTTAACTCACAAGAGGTGACCCCCTGTGCCGTGAAAGACCTGCACTCATCCACCCTCACAGTGAACTCTGCTCCAAATGGAGCCCCAGATGTCTTGCCCCACCTTGGCCCCATTGCCCTCGCTTGACTCCCTCTAAGCCCATCCTGAACCTCCTAATTCCTGCTCTCTGGTCCCTTTCATGTCAGTTTGTCATCAGAAAACATTTAGGAGGTTGCAGCTGGGGTTGGGTGAACCTCTCTGGCAGGATGCGGGTGACCCAAAGCCACCGGATACTGATGTGGGACCTTGAAGTGGCTGGCAGGAGCACCGGCTCACTTCCTGTTCCGTGCTGCTCCCTGAGTTGCAGCAATTCAACCCCTTCTCACTGCCAGACCAGACCCTAAAATAAAAAGAGAAGTGAGGCTTTTTTTAATGTGTTTAAGCAGCTTAAGGCGGCACTTGGTATGCAGCTGGGTGCTCCACTGCACGCAGTAAACGTCTGCCCTGGGCAAGCAGTTTTTTTTCACAGGGGAGGAAAAAAACTTATCAGTAAAATGCTATTTCTAAACAAAGCTTGGCAGGAGATTCAGGATAAGGTACAGTGCTGCACTTAATCTTTTTTCCAAAAGAACGGATTTGAAGTTAATGACCCCTGAAACACATTTATTGGCTCTGTAGTCAACAACCAAAACATTTTTTTTTTTCACTTTATATGGGGACAAGAAGGGAGGTTTTCAGCACCAATTATTTCTATTTTGCTACTTGAAAGACAATTCTGTGTTTCATAGGAGAATATTTACAAGATGTTCCTGACTTAGGAAGTATATTTGGGGCTGCAGGGGCAGGAAGCAACTACTGCAGATATTCTAGCAGAGTCTGTGGGTTGTTGGCACTGCCACAAGCACAGGTCTGTCTACAGGCAGGGGCTGTGCTGTTTTCAGTATGACTTTGTCTTGATGTTGACATGTGACCTGCCTGACCAAGCCAAAGCATGATAAGACTCTCAACGTGATTTAGCAGTGCAGGAAGAGTGAAAACAATGATTGTTTTTGAGAGTGTCAGGAAAAGAAATCCCATTCCACTCAATTTTTTTTTTTTTTTAATTGTTTTCCAGAGTACCTCAAGCTTTAAAAAAAAGAGCTTGTTCTCAGTGTGAATTTTTCCTGTGGCCAATTATCTGGACATACATAAATCTGGGTCAGTGGTTCCCACCCTTTCCAAGCCATGTTTGCGGTTGCTGGATTTCTGCCAAGCTTTGCAACCTGCCTCATTGCCTTTAAGTGGAAGAACTGTGGCAGATCAGACCTCTACAGCCCTGTCACTCCAACCTGCAGTCATTCTGCAAACACAACTGTTTTGGCAACTACACAAGCAGTTTTTACTGATCTACAGTTACTAAGACATGGCTGAAAGCTGGGCCTCCAGTCTTTGCATGTGTCAGGGTGATTTAAAAGTGTACATAGTCAAAACTAGGGATGCTGAATGATGGGTACCTACAGAACCGAGTGAATGGTCAGAACAGAACTTTTATGTCTCTGTATGCTGACAGATCTTGTCACTCACCGATCTCGGAGTGCACTGATGAAGTATTTTGAGGCTTCTGCAGTAATAAACTCCACTGCGGTTCAGGGACATTTTGCTAATATATATCTGAACACAAAGTATAGCTTTTCTCCCCAACACTAGTCATCCTTGTCAGCTGAGTTATTAAAACTATGGGTTCATGACACGCCAGGAGAGATGAGCAAGATTTGCAAGAAAAAGCACTCGCCAAGCAACTAAGTCGGCTCAGCAACAGTGTTATTGCAATAACAAGTCGTAAGAGTGTGTGTCTATGTGTATGCATGTCTCAATCTAATGGGAGATACCTGTAACTACTAACAGCATGGGGGGGTAATAGCAGGTATATCACAGCCTATACAGCTGAACTTTGTAAGCTTTTGCTCTGACAAAAACAGTATCATTTTAGGGCAAAAGGAAAGCAGTTTGGAAAAATGTATGTTCCACACCAGCACTTGGATCAGTTTTTCCATCAGTGATATGTCATTCCCCCATGTACCTTTTCTTCTGCTCCTTCAATGAGATTACCCAAATAAGATGGTGCTTGCATATTATATCTTCTGAAATGTGAAACAGCCTTGGAAAGACAAAGAGAACTTGCCTTTTTACAACCTCCCCCATGGCCTTTTCTCAGCACTGGTAGTCCACACAAACTCCTTGCAGAGGACCGGTTCCTTATCTTGTGCGTGTCATTGGCTTCATATTCAGGGGAAAGCTGGGTTCCCATTGCTCTCCAGTGCAAAACATTGCTCTTGTCCTAGTATTGGATTCATAGCTCTTCTAACAGACACAGATAAACCTATAAACCTTTGAAGTCATGATTTGAAACATAATGCTGGGAGCAAAAGCCAGGATGTGGGACGCAGAACCCAGGGACACAGGCACCCTGCTCTTCTGTTTCACCAAGAGGTCAGTTGCTATTATCAGTAGAGTTACCTCCTGGAGGCAAAGCCATAAATCATGCTGCCCAGCAGCCACCAAGTTGAGAAAGCCACCTCTGAATTTAGAAGTTGAGTCTCAAGTTGTGCCACCTATTGCTCCATGACCTATTCATTATGCTTGAATCTGTGGAATTTGTGGGGTTTTAGCCTAGCTCATAAAAATAATGTCCGGGATGATCAAAGCTCTACTTTGATCTGCAGACCTCTTCCTTTGTCTTGAGGCACCAGCCCCAAACACCTCAAGGATATCTGCTAATGAGACTGAAATGAGTCTGCCGTTTACTGTGCTGAGCAGAGCTAGATGGACAAGAACAAGCAACCCTCAAGCCAGTTTGTGCAGTAACATTTGGACAGTTTTTCATTTGTCTTTAACACAGTGAGGCCTCTCAGGTGTTGCAAGACATCTTGTCTCCACCTGGCCTATCTGAAACAGAACGTTTATCCCTGGATTTCATAAGCTGTCTTCTGTTCACTCCTGACTCAAAACTCCAGCTATTGTGATAGGAAATGACTCTCTGTCCAGCAAATCTTGGAAAACCATATTTGTCGGGGACAGACTCACCTCAGACTATTTTCTTTCCCAAGAAGGACCTTGGTAGCACTCAGGTACAGATTTCTGCTAATTTTCAGCTTGGTCTGATGGAGAAAGCTTGAACTTTGGCAAAACAATTGACATAGACCACGGTATACCGCTGCTTGTACGGATGGTCTGGGAATGCTGTCTTGGTTGCTCCTGTTGCTGTCCTGGTAGCCTGTTGTATGATGATGGGAAAGACAGCATCTTTCTAGGAAGCATCCTGACATTGCCTCCCAGAGATAACTAGGATTTGTAGACACCTTGATCTGAGCACTCCCTTGCATATGACTGCTTGCTGCTAAGTCTGATGCACACAGTACATGGACTAGCTGTGAGGAAGCACACCAGGTTTTTCTGGCTTGGCCAGCTCAGCTAGAGCTTAGGTTTGCCGAAAAACTACTGGGCTTTGCTGAAACCTGTCACAACCCCAGTATCTCCCTCTGATGGCCTGAAGAGTACATGATCTTCACGAACAGCTGAACTGGGGTTTTGTTAAAGAGAGGAGGGTTGCTCTATAGAAATGATTACATGAAGAAAAGAACCCAAACTATGTGATATTCACAGAGTTTTTAATGCTGTAGATATTAGGCAGACTTCTGGTGTAGCTGTGTAGGGCAAGAGCTGAGGGGTGGAGTGTTGCATGATGAGTAAGTTCCCAAACTTTTAACATTAATGAGTTTGAGAACCTGAATTAGGAAGTAAGACTGAAGCTTAGAAGAAAACAAGAAGTAGAATTTATTGTCTATAATTTGGTTTGGGTTTTTGTTTGTTTGTTTTTTCATGTTGTTTTTTGGGGGGGTTGTTATCCGCTTTGGTTTTGGTTTTTAGTTTTGCTTCTTTTTGTGCATGGGCTAAAAAAAAATTGCCATCTGGGATCTAAGAAACTCTGAAAGATCCTGAGCATTCATAGAGAATGAATGAATGGTGTTATGGAAGAGTGCCCACGCTCAAGCATGTGGCCATCAGTGTGGCAGCAAATTAGTAGGGCACATATGTCACATAAAGAGGTGAATATTAGGGAAATTCCATGATACTTGGAGTTCCCAAACAGATCATAGTCAAGACGGTAAATGGAAAAGAAAAGACCGAGGTCTAAGTCTAGGTGAAAGGTCAAAATCAAACAGTATTTCACTGTGATGCAGAGACAGATAGAGATACTGAAATGCACAGTAGAGAAACAACTAGAGATTAGTACTAACCAACTGAGTTAGTACTCAGTCACCCAGTCTAATGGGTTTCCAGTTCTTTTTCTCCCTGTGTCTAAGATTTGCTGAGTACCAGGGAGCAGTATTTTAGGCACAAGGATGTGTAGCATTTAGGAACAAATATTTGTAGCATATTATTGAGTCTCTGTCGCTAAGGTTTAAACCACTTTCTGACTTTGCCCCTAAATGTTAGGGGTACCACAGAGGGGGAAGTTTTGCTGAAAAGGAAAACTTGGAGTTAAGCCCAGGCTGAACACATGACTTGGGTATGCACAGTATTCCTGTTAGGTTTACAAGCAATTTACTTGGCTCTTTCATGTATTACGTATGATGGTTTTGACCAGTCTGTGTGTCAATCCATTAATTTAATCCTATTCATTTTGTTATGAGCATACCTGTATGTGTGCATTTACACTGCACTGAGCAGTGACCTTGTCATGGTTTAACCCCAGCCAGCAACCAAGCCCCACACAGCCTTTGCTCACTTCCCCACCAGTGGGACAGGGGAGAGAATCAGAAGAGTAAAAGCTAGAAAACCTGTGTGTTGAAATAAAGACAGTTTAATAGGGAAAGCAAAAGCCGCACACAAGCAAAGCAAACCAAGGAATTAATTCACTGCTTCCCATGGGCAGGCAGACGTTCAGCCATCCCCAGGAGAGCATGGCCCCATCCCGCATAATGGTTATTTGGGAAGACAAACATCCCATCCTTCCTTCTTCTTCCCCTTACTTTATATATTGAGCATGATGTCGTATGGTGTTGAACATCCCTTTGGTCAGTTGGGGTCACCTGTTATGGCTGTGTCTCCTCCCAGCCTCCCACACACTCCCAACTTCCTTGCCAGTATGGCAGTACAAAAAGCAGAAAAGACTTGGGTCTGTGCAAGCCCTGCTCAGCAAGAGCTCTGTATTATCATTGCTGTGTTCAGCACAAATCCAAAACGTAGCCCCACACCAGCCACTGTAAAGAAAACTAGCCAAAACCAGCACAGACTTCAACTCCTGTGGGACCCTGGTTACTGGAGTCACATCGGTACATATACAGATGCCAAGTCCCAGACTGGCTGCTGAAATCCAAGAATGTAACAGTTTGAGCAGCTAAGCGGTATTAGGAAAGAGGTAAAAGGCCCAGTGGATATAGGCAGGTTTCCTCTAATGACATATTTAATTCTCAGAGGGGAAACTGTCATAAGATTGGAAGTACCTGAATCTGATGATTAAAACAATATAGGAGCAGTTTATGGACATACATGCATATATACACACGTATACACAGAGGTCCTATATTGTTGTGGGTTTATATAACTGTTCGCATGTATATATCTGTATGTGTATATGTGTATGTGTATGTGTATGTGCATGTGCATATGTATGTGCGTGGAGGAGTGTCTATGTATTTGCTCTGTTGATGTTGTTAGGTAGGGGCTAGTGAGCAAGAGCAGCTACTGTGTTGTCCCACCCTGTGGGATTGGGAAGGGTTGATGGAATGCCCTGCTACAGAAACCATACCTCTCTGGCATGATACTCTGATGGCATAATTTCTGATCTTAGAGTGAAATGACTTACTCTCTGAAAACATGTGGTTCTTGGCACTGAATAAATAGGGCGTAAGGTTGCCTAGCTCAAGCAGTGAGTACTTACATGTACTTTGGATTTGTCTATGTTTAATCAGATGACAGAGAAATCTGTGGTGTTCCCTAAACCACCACTGCCTTTTTGCAGAGATGTGTCTTGAGAGAACAGCTGGAGCAGAGCATTATTGTTTAGGGGTGCATAACAGGTAAAGCCAGACTGAGCATTTCATCTCTGCATGTGGACAATTACATAATTTCAACCAGAAATGAAGTATTTTATGTTAATTTTATTCTTCATTCATATACATAATCCACTGGTAGACAGGCTCTTCTAATCCTCTTGTCAGTGAAGGGTTTGTAGGATTTATGTTCTCTAAGATGATATATCCTAGCAACATCAGAATTAAACTAGCTGTAGTGAAACAGGGAAACTGCAGAAATGTCCAAGATATTGGACATTCACCATTATTTAATTAATACAGCTGCTTTCAGTGATGTTTCAAATAGCTCAGTGGCCCAAAGAGGCATCCTAGCAGTTGCACGATCAAACGAGGTATAGACCATTTCTTGCAGTGACATTTTCAGAGCCCTAAAATCCTCTTTGATGCTATCCTAATTGGTAGAGGCACTGTAACATGGTTACACAGGTAGCTCTCAGAATTGGAGGGAGGCCATGGGAGTAGTTTCCAGGGAGAGATGACACCACTTCTATATTTCTGAAGGTAAGGATATGCTTCGCTCTCCCATGCTGGTTGCTGGATGCCTCCCAGCATGTGAGCTCAAAGAGGAAGATTTTATTTTAATAACAGCACTTGCCTCATTTTTTTGGTTTTTTTTTGACCTGTTTTTTATCGATGGAGAATTGTCTAAACAGGGAAAATAAAATGGAGTACTGCTACAAGAGCCGTATCTGATATGATGTCACTGGGGCACCACTTCGATCTACAATATCCCTGGATTAGATTCTGCATATGTTTCTGTTTGATACCAAAAGATATCAGTGAAGAATAAAGTCCATAAAAATCTCCCTTTTTTTTTTTTAAAAAAAAAAAACCCCAAACAACAAGAAGAAAACCCAACAGAGAAAGGCTCTTCCTCCTGATGTTGAAGACTCTCTGTTGGGCTGTAACTTGGATGAACAGTGCTTTTCCCACTGCCTCTGAGCACTAGGCCATGTTTTGCCTTTATCTGCTGAACTTCTGTGAGGAAGAGCTTTCATCCTACCAAAAGTGATTTAAATCTTCCTTCCCTCTCCAGCCCAAGCTTATTCATCTCACTCATTTTCCACACAGACCATGTAACTCAGCTGCCTCCTTTAATGACAGTCCAGTTTTAAAGAAGAGTAGGCAGAATGTCACACTTCCTGGTGTGACATTTGGCCCTGTTCACTGCTAACCCTCCAGCATCCCTGTAAAAACATGTGTCATATTCCTGGTCTCCTGGTGCGTCCTTCCTTTTAGGTGTTATCAGCCCTCCCTCAGCTCCAGGGCAGTGTAGGAAGGAGATTGCCCTCCCTTACCCAAAGGATTTCAAAGTGCTCTGGTTTGCCCTCCCATTCTGGCCATCCTCCTACTAACGCTGGTGGCTCCACTGGCCGTTCCCCAACTGTTTTTACTTCCCCACTCCCTGGCATTATTTTTTAACTCACTTGCAGTCTGTAAAAATGATGCTGACATCATCTGGGGTTAAAGCCAGAGGTGAGATAAGGCAGAAGTATCTTCCTGCTGGGAGGCAATAACTCCACTACCCGTGAACTGCTTTGAAGGTGATAGTTAGGGTCAGTGCATATTATGTCACACCTTAGTCCCCTGTGTCTTTCTAGCTCTGTGATTCCTCTCTAAATCAATGAGTTGTGCCCATGATTGCCTTTAAGTCACCACATAATTCCGGAATTGACTGACTTCTTCAGCATCCTAAGATGGCTGCATTGGGGCAGAGACTTGTCCTGTAGCTGAACACAGAGGTTTGCTTCGGGGAAAAAAGCTTCAGCTGAAAAATGAAAAAAAAACCTCAAACCATTGAAGAATGGTTACTTACTTATTAAATGATATTTCCCAGAGGTCTGTAAGACACGCAGGCTGAGTTCACACAACATTCCCTACACAAATGCTCCAGTCCCTGCCCAATACCTTCTTACAGCGATTCTCAAGCAGAAATAAATGAATTTAAAGAAAAAGGCCATATAAGAAGTTCTCCAAAACAGTGTAAATGTCCTTCAGCATATGATAAACTCCCGAATTTAAGAATACTAGGAATCTATGCATACATTAATATGGTCAGACCACACTTAGGGCACATATATAGTACATACAATGGCATCCTGATCAACAACATATAAAAATGGTTGCTGTAATCACTCTGTTAATTACTTGCACTTTACCAGAAAATTTGTATTATCTTGCTAATTTATCACTACAATCACAATATTTGGCATTTTGCCACTACTTGGAATGATTTGATTCTGAGAAAATAAGGGCTTTTTTAAAAAAAGATGATTTTAAAAGGCTTGAACCATTATATAAGATGACATGAAAATACAAATTAAATAGGCCCTAAAGGCTCAGAAACCAGAAGGAAAATTGAAAGAACCTACCATTTATTAAACAAAAAATTTAAAAACAAAAAAAGAAAAACCTCTCATGATTTTCAAGGCAGCTTTCTATTGCTCAAGGATCTGATATATGTGATTTAAAATCCTGATCCTGACAATGTTGCTAAACTCAAAAACCTTCTCAGAAGTAGAAACTTCTGATATACTCTTTCATTGAGCCCCTGCCTGGTCCATGCTGGGCAACATGTTTTTTCCAAAAGTGTCCCAACTCCCTGTGACATCATTACGCTTTTCTTGATTGCTCTCCTCTTGCTACCTTCTCATTTCTGCCGGTATGAGATGTGCTTGCACTGCTCCTAAGTCCTTGGCATTTGCTTTGCATTTGCTCTTTTGCTTCTACTATTGTTTGCTTGGACTTCTCCCTAGGATGTAGCTGCAAAGAAACAGCCAGTTGCAGAATTATGCTAAGGCAGCCTAAAAGGGGAAGGCATGTCACCAGCCCAGAGATCCAAGGGAGCTGCTGTGGCACTGCGGGCAATCCCCAGTGGCTTTACAAGCTTCTCCTTCCTGGCCACAGCAGATGACTCCTCTTCTTCTTCACCTCTTCACGCTATTGCCTGTCCCACTGTGCCTCAGGGACAAGGTGGGTAGCACCACTGGTAGCACCACTGCTGGAGGGCTTGCTGTGTCAGGGAGAAGGGCTAAGTCATTGCAGACTCCTTGGAAGAAACATTGGGGCAGCTCTCCTTCTCATGTTGCCCTTTCTGCATCCACACTTGTTATAGTGTACATCATGTCTCCACCAGGACAGAGACGGTTGCTTTCCCATGCCCATCCCCTTGCCCCTCCAGCAGGCAGTGCCATCTCTCTAGCTGCCAAGCCTTCATGTCCTATTTATGTTTGATGACCATACTAAAAACAAATGCTTAGATGGACATTTGTTGGTAACTAATGCAACACACTTGTAAATATTTGTCTTAACTTTCTAAGGAAGTGGCTTTGGCCATATCAAGGTCCCTTTCTGTAACTAGTCAAACTGCACCAGCAAAAAAATGTTCAGAGAGGTGCTGGCTCTGTGTCACAAGCTCTCTCACCCTCAGTGCTGCCTGAATTAAATTTGGTATACTCTGTGTATCTAATTTCTGTGGCATGGGCTTCTTAAAGTCTGTGTTGCAAGTTTTATAGCAGTCTTCTTGCCTGCATATGCTTATCACCAAAATGCTGATTTCCTCCGACTTTCTGCTTCTCAAAGGAGGTTAAGAATGTCCTGCTGTGAGTGGGAGCAGGCATGAAAAGCTCCAGATTACTTCCTAAAGTGAGATTTGAGGACAAAACCAGATACAACTACTCATTATGGTGGAGATTTTGACAACTGAGCAGACAAAGTGTGCTTTGTAAGGTCAAGGTAAAGGTAGTCTGAAGGCAATATTGCTTAAAAGCACATCCCCACTGCTCCAGACCAAGTCCAGTTCAAATAAATTGCACCAACGCAGCAGTCAGCAGTAAGGGATGTTAGAAATGCATGTTCTATCTTCAACTCAAATAGAAGTCAGCTGCTGTTTCCATTTCAGCACTGGAAAAACATCTGAATTACCACTTGGTATATTCAGTGCAGGACACTGGATATGAAAAAAAAAAAGACATTTGATAATGTCATTACCTATAATGGCAAAAAAAGTTTGGTCATCTCTCCAAACCTCTACCCGAGATGGACTGTTGTATTCTGCTCCATTTCCTTCAGCTCAGCCCCTCCACTCTTGTTCTGCTGGGGCTGCCAGAGCCAAGCAACCCTGCCTGTTTACCCCAGATGTGCAAGACCTTCTATATTTCTATTCTAGTTCATCTACATTGTGCTAATTTTGCTTTCCCATGTCTTTTCCTGAAAGGCAAGCTGTCATTTAGCCACTTATCCCCACACCAGTAGGAGCCTCCCTTCAGTGGTAGGAAGTCTTCTGTCTGGGTATTGAGCAAAGTACTTTGAAATCTCTTGGAGTTTAAGGCACCAACCAACTGCAGTGTTATTTTTTAACTGAGATGCATTAAAGGAACTAAAATATCATCTCTCTCTGCACTGCAGATCTATTTAATATTCCTCCCTTATCTGCAAGCAGAACTTCTACTGACATTAACTGGAGCTTTATGTTCAAAATACAGTAAATAGTAGAGTCCTCAGTGCAAGCAGAATAGGGAAACAAAAACATATCAAACACAGGAGGGAAAACTTGCATGGTGGGCACCCAGCATCAGGGGTCACCACTGAAAACTTTTCTTTTGTGATCTTTTTATGCATTGTGATCTTTTTATGCATTGTTTTCTTCCTGTGATTAGGGTTTGCAGTATCATATGGATAAATTAATTTAAATTAATTTGAATGTCTGGTTCATCCAGACATAATAGACCATCACATCACATGTTTGAGAATACATACATAAGCTTATCCTAATAGAAGGTCCCCACAGATGAGAGTTTTGAATGCATGCCTGACACTCAAAAGAGCAGCACGTGTGATTTTGCTTGTGTTGACTCAAGGTCTAGTCAAGTATGCACATATATGGGGAAAGATGTCAGGTCATGATAGTGTGCATCATGCACCCCAGCACAAAACCAGGATGACTGCTGTGTGTAAAAATAGCAGGAAAACATGAATCTGCTCATGAGCAAGTGAATCAGGAGCTGTGAGGGGGGCAGGGAAGCAGCAGTGTCAGTGTGCCATATAGGGACTGCTTTGGAGACCCCTGAGCTCCTCTGGAGGAGGGTCTTTGAAGCACTGATGGGTTCCTGGAAGCTGTCGAACACATCTGAAATGTTGAAACAAACTCCTCTGTGCAAAATGGGGATGGGCTCTGTGTTAGTCTTAGCAAAAGATGATAAGAGTTGTTCTGGTAGACTCATTAGCAGGAGCACCAATAACCCTCCCTTAAATGGCAGTCCTGGCCTCCTCTCTCACCCTGAACTGGAAGGAGCAAGGCTGTTATTCCTGAGCCCTCAGCAGCGTATGTGTTGGGTAGGATGAGGAGGAATTACGTTTATTCTGGTAACAGATGGCCACAGGGTCATTTGCTCTCTCTATTCATCACCAGCTCTCAGACTACACCTGAATATCCAGCAGCCCTTCCTGTAAGGCTACATCATGCAGAAGGGTACATCATGGAAGGGTACATCATACACCACCTCATGGTACAGATGTAGCCTGGATATACTGGAGCTATTTTTGAGATGTCATGTCCTTCCCTGGGATGGAGAAATTGTGTAATACATCTACAGCCATTTGCAATGCATGTTTCTCTCTGCTTGATTAAGTAGGCAATTTTTACCTTCATGCCTTTTGGTGGAGGACCTACACCGTGACCCCTGTGGATGACACCTACAGGGCTGATCCTTTCTGACATATGAGCAGTGCTGCAGTCATCTTGGATCTGTCTCCAAGAAAACTGCCTGGAAACCTTCTCATATCTCCTAATCTTGCCTTCCATCCTAGCAGCCAGAACAGCCCTAATCTGATCAAGGAAGCAGGTTTTGCAACTATGGGGCAGCAAAAAGATCTTTGGGGTGCTTGTGTTCTTGTCCAGGAAACCCCATGATTGCTAACAAGTCCATCCTTCTTTATTTGGGGAAAAAAAAAAAATTGGGACAGAAAGATAACTTTTTTTTTTTTTTCCTTCCCCTTCTAGTTTCATAAGATTGTTCCTATTCCCCCAGGGATAAAGGAAGAACCTTGTTTTCTGGGTTAAGAAAGTATGCAGAAATGTTCTTTAGAGAGACAGGAAGGGTCAGGATTTCCCTAAACAGACCAGTCTGGTCCAGCCTGGTTTCATTTCCTTTGAAATGGGTTGGAAAGCTATGGAAAAATCCAACTTTCTACAGGGAAAATTCCCATCAGCTTCAGATGGAGTTTTGCTTAAATGTAGCCACCGGGATATGGTGCAAAGAAGATGAAAGCCGTATGCAAACAAGTTGTATAGTAGTCGTGAGACCAGAGTGGCGTTCTCTACCCTGCTACAGACAGATATAGTGGCTGCCCCGCAGGGTGTAAGAGCCACAGTTTGCTGACCTATGTGACAGATAATGCTAAAACACCTGCTGCGATTAGTGTGCTTCTGATGGGAATGTAACAAAACTGGAAGAGCCAGATCAAAATCTGCTAGCAGCAGGGAGCTATGAGCCTCTGGGAGCATGCAGCACAGGGAGAAGCAACTCAGGAAGGAGTGTACAGTTGATGGAGGATAAGGGCAGTGGGAGCAGGGAAGAGCCATTATTTCAGGGAATACTCTATGGGCAAACCAGGCCTCTGCAATGCTCAATGTGTCAGCTCTGAGCTGCATGAGCTCAGGACAACTGCAGAGAGGTGTTCGCTGTGGCAAAGGGCTGATGGGGTGCTCTAGACCCTGGCATAACCCCACTAAGTCAGTACCTTGCCATTATGGGATGGGGCATGGCTGGAGTGTTGGCTCTGAATGTCCCTGGGAAGGGCCTCATCCCCCACCCCTTGCCATTGGAAATCTGTGCTGAGTACAGATTTTTCCAGCCCCCACCATTGTCTCAGTAAAGACCTCTTCCCATCATTTCACAGTTATTTCTGTAAAACACACCTTTTCTGTCTGATCCAAAACCACATGGTACCAGTGCTCACTGGAGGAGAAAATGTTTAAATAGCTCAGTATCAGTGTCAAATAATTTTTTTGTCCCTGTCAGAGGAAAGGCCCTTCCCATAGCCTTCCACTATCTTTCTCTCTTTGTCTGGCTCCTCTCCTCCTCTAGCAGGGTGAGTGCTGGTCCCCAGGCATTGCCTTGAGGGGGAGAACAGAGACCCACTGGAAGCCCAAAGCAATCTTTCTCCCTGTCCTGTCACAGGTGGCCCTAACTACTCCCCTTCCTCTTCATCACCTCATTTGGTAAGAAGGTGAGGAACTGAAAACACCTCTTAGATGCTTTCCCCAGCTTGGAAGGGGGAGCAGCTGTCTGTGACACTGTGGTTGCCCTCTTCTCCCTTCACCAGCCCTGGGGCAGAGAGTGCTGAGTCCCAAGAGCCGTGGGTGTGAGCTGGGTGATGCAGGCTTGTCAGGATGCAGTTATTGTTGAGGGAAAAACATTGTACAGCTGCTGAGCATGCGGGTGCCCCCACCGGGGCTGGGGCTTGGGAGAGGGTTTGGAGAACAGAGCAGCTATTGAGACATGTATTAGGTGACAGGAAAAGCAGGCTCTTTTTGAGCTTTGTGTCAGTTCTCTAATGGGCTCTTAAAACTAATTATCAGGTGGAAGAGCCAACTTAGGGACATCAGTATGCCAAGCCCTCCATACATGTGCACATATTCATTTTTCCAGGCCATTGTAGGAACAATGATCTTCAGATAGCACAAAACCCCTCTCATGTCTCATTTCTTATTTTCAAGTGATCCTCAATAGATGTGGTGAATTTAGCAGGCAGAAGCAAGAGCTTTCCCTGCAGTTTCATCTAATACACTGCTCAAGATAAGCTACATAAAGGTAAGGTAGGGAAGGATAATCTGAGAGGGGAGTGATGAAAGACATTTTTTACATGTCGAAAAACAGATTGTGAGCAACTGTTCAAAACACAACTGACTCTCACTAGATATCAGTAGGTGCAGAAGGGACAAAATATAGCAACATAAAAAACTGCAAAAGGTGAAGGGATGTAGGACTACAAGAATGGTTGGGTGGGATAGGTGGCACTGGAAGCTATCAATAAATACTTGGACCTTTCTAATGGGCAGCAGGTATAAGGAGATTGTTTCAGGATGTATTTCATATTCTTAGCATTATCAGTATTGCACCCTATATGCAAGCAGGGAAACCTTGAAGCTCTGGCTACCATGCGAGGCAGAGCTAAAGGGTTGAAGAGAGAACAGAGGGAGAGAGAATTGGGACAAAGCAGATAGCAGCATATAAAATTATATAATCTGTGTCTTAGAAATATTTTTTTCCTCCGTTGCTTATAGACATGCCTCTTCAGATGTAGAACTCTCTCCATAAAGATGTCAAATCAGATGACATTGATTTGTCCCCAGTCTCTTGCACGCTCCCAGGAACAGAGGTAGATGTGGCACTAGTCTTGCAACAACTACCCATCAAAAGTCTCTGCCTTGGTTTTGGTGTAGACAGAGACTTCTGTCTGCTTTTGTGTCCCTGACACTTTCCTGCCATCTCTGGACAGATGGTTTGTTTGCTCATACATTCACTTCCAATCAATCCTCTTTCAGATGAAGTATGTCATGCATGAATAGGAAAGGCCTATTTATGATATTTTTTAAGCTAATGCAGCTAGTTTTGGCTGAATTACATTAGGGAACAATCTCCTGGTCAGTTCATTCATCTGGCATATGTACCAGGCAGAGAAAGTGGGGAACAAGTGCAATGAGGAGAGCGATTGCTCAGGGTCCAGTTCAATAAAGGACCTGAAGTACCTGGCCAGATTTTAAAGAAAGCAGCATCTTCATTACATTTAGCATGGAAGGCCACTGTTGCTCATGCCAGCAACAATATAAGGAGGGCTTTCCAACCCAGGAAAGCTCATGAGGCTTGGAGGAAGTCCCTGCTCCAGCACCTGTTCAGCACAGCCAGAATGCACTGCTGCTGCTGCTCACGTACAGATGCAGCACGTCAGACAAGGAAGTTTTGACATTGCAGACAGCCTCTGTATAGGCTGGGATCCTCCAAGGGCGAGCTGGAGTTCACCAGTTGTTTCCAGCATTGCCACTCTGGGGTTGGGTGACAAAGGCCAGTTTCAGACATCTGTGACTCCTGTGCATCTGTCACTTGGATACATAATGATGCTATATGAGGGAGCCCAACCTTTGCGTACTGCTCCTATTCTCCGTCAATGGCCCAATTTTCACTTTCTGTGGGTCTGCTAAGAAGACAAGAACATGTTTCTGCAGTAGCTTGGAAAATTTAGGGGTTTTCGACAAGCAAATCTTAATTTGTACTGAGCTATGATTAGACAATATTAAATCTGTGTTGTCTTGCCACTTAACAAATGTAAATAAAGACCCAAATTCTTGCGCTTTAGCCCATATGGAGCTAAAGCAGGGGAAAAAAAAGAGAGCTTTTGAGGAGTGAACTTCAGGAACATTTTATTACAAAATAAGTCAGTCTCTAACTAAAACAGCCAAAAGCACCAGAATTTAAAAGACAGAGTTGAACTTTATAATTTATGATCTGACATTTCTTTATATAATTTTCCACTGTATCTCATGGATGGAATATGTTTTCAGTGGCCTCTAAACTTGCACGCTTCAATGGTGGAACTTTTGAGGGTGAAGAAGTAATGATGAGCAATGCAGGCTGTCAGAAAGGCAGCTTTCAGTGGACGAGCTGGGACATGGCCTGTTGTAGCTGACAGACCCCTCCACCTACAGTGACTATACATTGTATTACATCTATGGTAATGTAGATTTATGGAGATCAGTGGAGTTCATTTAGTGGAAGTGACGGGAGAACTGAGCTCTCTAAGTATCCTACATGTCCATTTCATAGAGGAATAATAATAACACAGCAGATTCTTACTTTGTATGTGTTCGTTGAGCAGATGACAATACGTTCCCATAGCAGCCTGCAAAATTTAGGTATGAACCCTTGATTCAGCTTCAGCTGTGACTGAAATTGTTTAGACATGGGCATATAATGATTTAATAAGCAGATCAGTACATCTCAGCTTGGCTTTAGAGAGGCAGGGCAAAGGGCTAGGAACAGGCAAAATTCTGTCGTACCACATAATTCTTCAGTGGGCCATGGTTTTTAACCAATATCTAGATATTGGTTTTCAGTCCTGTTTTCAGTTCTAGTTCAAAAAAGACTTAATAAAAAGAAAATAAATAATCAATCAGGTTCAAAATGCAGCTTGAGAAAAAAAATCAAGTTGGTTTTGGGTTTGTTTTTTTTTTGAATCATAGAATTGTTTGGGTTGAAAAAGACCAACTGTTTTGATCAAGTTACAGCTCATGTTTCTCAGTTCTCAGTTTTTATTACCATGCAATATATAAATTATACATATAAAATATTATAATATGTAAATTCATATTTATGTATGCAAAACATACAGTGCAAGAATTATCCTCCTTTGGGCAGTGCCAACAAATTACAAGGAACCCCTTTGATTTCCCAGCTAATGCATTGCCTACAAGGGACCACTTGCTGCTGGAAGTGATCTTGGTGCTTGGAGCTGAAAGCATGCTGGAGCCTGGCAACAAATCTTCTGGTGAGAAATCCCTGAGGCTGAAGTATAGCCCTGCCTCCATGCACCATTGCTTATCCCCTCCAGCCCCACTGTGTGCTGCAGGAGCTGTTGCAGGGTTGCCCCTGCTGCAGGCGTGAGGCCCTGGGGAAAAAGTAAAGTTGCTGGCTGGCAGTAGCTTCCTGTGTAATTGTAATCCTCCGAGACTGCAGAAATGTTTCAATAAAACAAAGCAATTCCTTCTCTTTTGTTAATTACTGGATTTAAAAAATAAACAAAACAACAACAAAAAACCAACAACAGACAAAAACAAAAACAAAAAAACCAAACCAAACCAAACCAAACCAAACCAAACCAAACCAAACCAAACCAAACCAAACCAAACCAAACCAAACCAAACCAAACCAAACCAAACCAAACCAAACCAAACCAAACCAAACCAAACCAAACCAAACCAAACCAAACCAAACAAAAAAAACCCAAACAAACAAAAAAACCAAACCAAAACCAAAGGGTGAACCAGGCTCAGAAAGCCTTTCATGGTCTGTCTGAGCATCCTTGTTGCAGAGGAGGTGATGCTTCCTCCCATCTGCTAGGAAATGTTTACAGAGCAGCATTCGATCAGAGGCAGTCCTTAGCCAAAATTCAGCCAGCTGAAGCTATTCTAAGCTGGGTCATTTCTGTTTGAAAATAAAAACTGGAAATTGCTTGGAAGATTGAAGCCAAACAGAAAACAAAGGATACATTTGAGATGATGGTTGGGAACACAAATAGGTTACAAAGGGTTAAAATGAAACACAGAAGTAATTTCCTTATGGCACAAGTGTACACAGCAAACCAAGAAAATTCAGAGTAAAGAATCAACTTACCAGAAAACAACCTAAACAAAACATGGTGCCATATGGAAATTTACAACAAAGGCACTTAATTAATCTCACCTCTGTCCTCATAGTGGGACTTGGCACTCCCTGTGCTTATGAATTATAAATGCAGCAATGTTTGCTACAGATCAATGCCTTTGGTCCACGAAATATTAAATTAGTTGTTAATCAAAACAGACTGTTCCTCTATTTCTTCGTGTCCTGTATAGATAAAATGCTAAGCTAAGACAGGTTTTAAGTACTCATTTGGAGATTTTAATGCACTATGAAATCCAGATTAAAAAAAATCTGAAACCCTTCTGATAAAAGGAATCTGCTAGGGGGCCTACATGGTATTCCAGCCAGTAATGTTGGTGTCCCATGTGTCATTGACGCATATGGAGGTGTTAAGCTGGCAGCAGCCTTCTCACCCAGTCTGCTAGCTCTTTGTTCTTCCCTGAACTATTTTTTCTATCTTCTCCTCCAGTGGAAACACCCAAACTGACTTCCTCACCTCTAAAATGAAAAAGAAAAAAAATAATTACTAACAACTTCAATCCATTTCCTTGTGTGGCTCACTGCATGGCTGCACAGATAACTCTGGGAGGAAGGAAGAATAAATAGGACTGAATAAGCTGTCACTGACAGTGGAAGGAGCTGCTCTTCAAGTCACTCTGTCATGGTAATGGCTCTTTTCAGCACTGCAACTAAAAGCAAACATTACAGCCTTTTAAGGCTGGAAAGTTACCAGAATTCCCCTGTGATGCTCGCTGTGCCTTGAATTAAACATAGGAGGAGGTCACTTCGTGTGGCTGCAGCCTTGCTGTACATCTACCTGGAGATTGAACTTTGCTGCTCTTCCTCCTCATAAACTATCAAACGAGCCTTGAGAAGCTGTAGATGAGGAATACCTGGGGGAACGATTTGGGAAAACATAATTTAAACTCCAGTCACCTCTAGTATTGCTACAGCCCTACAATAGTTGCTGTAAAGCTGAAGGTGGACAGGACCCTTCCTTCCAAGAATATCTTATTTGCTTCTCAGTCCTGAGCATCTTAATCCCTGAAAGATAAGAATTAATGCCCAGGCTCAGCTCTGCAGAGGGCAGAGTATTCTGCTTTCCTTACAGCACTCAAAAGGTAATAAAACACCAATCTGTTGCTACATATTGGAGACATGCAAGGTTGGCATAGGTATTGGTGTAAGAAAGATAAAGGTTTAGAGATCTGTATGTAAGTGCAAGGTGTTGCGAGACAGAAGAACTTGTCTGCTCTGCTCCTTTCTGGCAGTACTTGACCCACGTGGTGTGTGGCAAATTTTCCATAGATGCATTGTATTGCAGTGGAATCTCACCAAATTTTCTACTTCATGACTAAGTCCTTTAGTTCTCTTCAGATTTACTTTAGTTCCCTTCCTTAAAGCTGTTTACTGATTGCATCTGATCCTAGCAGGAAGGTATTTTATGTGCCTTGAATATTTGCTACACTTAAGATTTTGATGATCCGTGACTATTTCTTCTGGAATGCCTTTAGCTTAAGTTTCAAGATAGTATATTTGTGCAATATGGAGATCATCACAAAAAGCAAGTCTATGGCTGTCTCAGACCTTGAAAAACGTGCTGAGCAATAATAAAAATAAAACTTCTATGGCCTTTCCCCATCCTAGAGGCTGCTGTACAATAAATAAAGGAATGACATTCTTTATTAGTGAGGGGTTTTGAACCACATTGTCTTTCTTATAGACAGGAATATGGAAATGATGTTCTAGGTCCCAGAGTTGGAAGCAGTATTGTTGATTCTGGGCAACAGCAGCATAGATGTTATTTGTTCTGACTATTTCTTGCTTGTGCTAACCTACCTTTCGACTGGAGGCAAACAAAAATTCCATGCTTTTCTCAAAGCACTTGACACCTAGTACTTTAAGGAAATTTTTATCAGTAGTAATGTGTAAAGAAGATCCTAATCAGTCACATATCATCATTTTGCAATAACAGTGCTAATTAAACATATATACATCCAAGCATCCAAAGGATGATAGAAGTTGACTGCTTTTAAAGTGACGAATTTCTGCCATAATTTTCAAATTCTAATGTATTCAGCTATAATGATGCATGCACATAATCCAGTTTTTGCAAGATGCTGAACATTGGAACATCTGGATTCTCCATCCCTGGAGGTTTTCAAGATGAGGCTGGATGTGGCACTTAGTGCCATAGTCTAGTAACCGTGGTGGTGTTGGATCCAGAGTTGGACTTGATGATCTCAGAGGTCCTTTCCAACCCGTCTGATTCTACGATTCTATGATCTATTTCTATTACATCTTTTAAGCTGCTGCATTGGAAACAATGGGTTCTGAGTCATTTTCTTTGAGGAATTAAAAGCTATGTTGCTGTGTCTATTAAAAACTAAAAAGCGATTATCAGTACCCAGGCTCACATTTCTATTGTTCTGAATCTATCTGTATTCATAATCTACATTACTGATAAAAGCCCCAGACAGTGGAATTAAATGTTATGGAAATGGAAATGTTAAACATTGTTTCCATGTGTTTTGGTGGTAATGACTCAGAGCTAAACTGGTGCCTCTAGATGTCTACCCCCCTGTATGTTATAAACTGTGCCTGCAGTTCTGTTGTGTTAAAAGCCTTGCTCTCTGGCCTCTTTCTTTTGCAGAAGGTGTTCAGGTCACAGATGTCCATACTGCTGGGACAGGTGGGATGTCACTTGCCTTGGGAGTTCTGACGGTGGAAATGTAATGAGAAAGGAGTTGCTATTGCAGGGAGGGATGTTGTGAACTCTCTCAACTTTGTGTCACTGGGCTAGCTAAGCAGTGGATGACAACACCTGACACCGGGGGCTGCCTTACAATCCTGGTAAGCAGCGGCTCTGCAAGGGGTCTGGTCTGTACAGATATGTTGGGCAAAAATGAGTATCACCACAGACTTGCCCCCAATTATTTTTATTTTTTCAGACTAGACACTTGACCTTTTCTAATAGCTGTGAATTGAATGATTTCCAAAAGTTTTACCTAAAAATAATTACACTGGGACTAGGTACTGCACAAATCTCTTTGAACTAGTATTGCACAGTCTTTACTGTTAAACTTAAATACCTTCTATTTGTACTTAAAGATTCTTAAAATATTAAGAGTCAAAGTGCACTGAGAGTCTTAGTGCAATGGATTAGATCCTTAGCACAACTGCTGTATGATTTAGCTTTCATCATCTTGCTATGACCCACTTTTGGAGCATATGCCTATGCTGCATTCAAAGCCATAAGTGCAATGCAGATGCACTGAATTGACCTTGAATAGAAGTGCTGAAGTGCTAAGAATAGCATAGGTGCCTGCAATGACCCCGCTACGGCAGCAGCCAGCCCAAGGCTTTGATCCTTGATTGGGATTTGCAGACCCTACTGACTGGCCACAGTAGTCAGGCAAGGAAGAGCTTTCTCCTTCCATGAAGGAGAGAATTCACTTTCTAGCATAGTTCCATCACTATAAGATGCTCATCAACCAAAGGCATCTTCTCACCTCGGATGTGGGAGATAAGGCTCGATTTCTTGCCTCTGACAGAGTTCCAACTGTTATTCCAAGCTGAGTTATCCAACCACTTCAGTGCTGCTGTTCTGAAGCAGTCTGAACAGCAAAGTTTCTTGCCATGCTCCTTTTTTTTCTTTCCCAAGGAAAAGATTTTGATTTTGACAAATCAACACTGTCAGAAGAGATTTTTTGCCAAACGTTCCTGAAGCTGAACACTCTCAAACACTGTCATTCTGTGTGGAAATGCAGTATCAGTAAGCCACCAACTGTATATGCTTTAAGGGAAGATGGTTACTACAACATCAGGGTAACACATCCTAGAGTTGGGTTCTGCCACTTATTCTGTGTCTTTGGACAAGTAATTTTAGGACAGGGTGAACAAAATAAGGAAATTATTGCCTAATTCCTGCTTAAGGCCTCCTACTACAGTATCTTGGTCTTGCTCTTCCAGATTCCTGTCTATAAAATGAGACTTTCCAACCTCACTGCGTTGCTATTAAGAACTCAAATATTATGGTGTGAGGCAAATGTCAAAAGCTAGCTGAATTCCTCAGGTAGGTAAATATTTAGTGAGTAAAACCAGGGCAAGAGTAACCTGTTAAGTCTGCACAACACGGGGTGACAGCTGCACTTGGCCATGACTGGTGCAGTTCTCAGATGGCTGAAGGATCCCAGCTTTGATGAACTTGAGCATGTAAGAAAACTGTATCAGTGTGCATCTGCTGCATCGTAATGCTCTCATTATTTAGTGATTACTGGAACACAGAAAATGAACTTGCCATCCCTTCTTACTGCGCCCGTCCACCTGTGTAATTACATTAATATAAATTTTAGGGTACAATGCTTTGTCCCAAGTTTATAATGTCTACAAATTTCTCTTATTCTCTGTTTATCTTTTTGCTCATTGCCTTGTAGTAGTCTCATTATTATTCATTTTCTTATATGTGTTAAAAATAGATTTTTGGTTACTATAGTGGGGAGGGATATATAAACTCAACTAAAAGGTACTGAGGCTTTATTTCCCTTAGCTTTCCAGTGCATTTTATCATTTTTTCTTTTCCAGTATTTTTTAACCAGTAAGTACGATTTCATAACATACTATTTATTATTATAAAGCTGCCTCCAAAATCTCTTCAGCTTGTATTTATCTCAGCAGTTGGTTTGAACTTTATTGGTGCTACTTAGCTCTCATCGATTCCCCAGAGCTTTCAGTCAAATGTCCATGCAATTGCAATAGAGAATTCTCTGCATACTTAATAAAGATTTTATAGGAAATCTAAAAATAAAAAATATTTGTGCTAATGGTGGCACTGTCTATTGTTGTTTGTCCAATGCTTTCCATGGTGAGCTCCCGTTCTCTATGCTTATAACTTTGCCAAATGGCAATAACTGAGAATAAAAGTTTCCCTGCTGGGCATCTGCTCATTTAGTTGAAATTTAAGTGCATAAATAAAACAGTTCAGTCCCTTCCAAGAACATGGCTAGAAAATATCTATTGTCTTATGATGCTAATTTCTGCCTTCAACTCCAGTTGGTCCTCATGCTTATAGGAGGGACGTGAAACTAGCTGTAGATGAATTTTGTATACTTTGTATCTCCACAAAAATTAGCCCAAATATGGCCAAGTCATAGACCTTTCAGGAAAAAAAAAATGCAGTTAGCACATGCTTCATAATCTCTGCTGCAGCTGTGTGCTAAATACCTTGAAAAGTCTGTCTGAGCTGCACACCATTCCTTCTGGACTGTGTAATTGCAACTCCGGGCTATCATGGCCTTTGGTTCTGTTTTTCCTGGCCTTTTAATGTCGCTCTTTGTCTGGCTGGTGGTAGTGAGGATGGAGAAGTTTGGTTTAAATACAGGACAAAAATCAGGGCTAAAGCCTGGACTCATATGAGCAGTTTTGGACAAGGATAAAGGAAGGAGAGAATGGGATAATGAAGAGAGGTTTGGGCTAGGTGAGAGAATGTAGGAGACTGGGACTGGCAATCAGAAGCCAGAAATGGGAAGAGATAAGGCTAGGAGGGCTGGGAGCAGAAGAGGTCAAATTTGAGAAGGGATGAGGAGGAAAAGATGTGGCTGCTTATAAATGAAACCCAGGAGAAGAGCCATAGGCTTTGATTAGTCCACAGACAGATTTGGCTCTTGCCTGTCCTCTCTAGGACAGGGCAACTGAGAAGACAATCACCTTCCAAACACTGCAACGTCCTACAGACCTCTGACACTTGGTGAGCCAGTTAGCTCCAGCCTTGGAGCTGACCATTCCACTGAAGGCAAAATCAGGGGGCAGGGAATCAGTATTCTCAGGGTTTTTAAAAAAGGAAGCGTAAGGAAACAATTTCTCTGCATTCCTGCCTTCTCCCCATTGCATTAGTTTAGAAAAATACAGGGGTTTGTTGTAAAAACCAGATATTCAAAAGGTAGGAACTCCTGGAGTTCATAGAATCTGTATGACTTTAATTTAATTGTTGGCTCAGGATTTATGTTACAGTCTCTTTTCATAAAAAAGAATTAATGGTTACACTGAAAAGCTTCAGTTGCCTCAGGGCCAATGGTCATGATCTGATTACATTCAACATGGGCAAGCACTGCACACCGACCACCAGCAGCGTATGTTTATTGGTTATCCTGAAAACGGAATTCCTGAAGCAGGGGTAAATTAAGAGAAAAGTATATGGGAAGTAAAACAGAGGTAGAAAAATGAAAATAAATATGGACATTTATTTCAGAGAAGTTTTCAGATGGAAAAGCGTCACATTTTCCCATTGGTCAAGGAGGGACTAAACATCAGTTGTGATTCAGTGGCAAAAAGAAAACAGCTGTTGAAAAGACGTAATTTCTATGGTGAAAAAATGGAACAATCCATATAAGTAAGAAATCATCAAGTGCTGAAAATAAGTAAAATAAGTATTTCATAAAAGAAAATCTGCAAATGAAGGACAAGAATAATATAAAAACCTTCAATTACTAGGAATAATATTGATGGTTTGGGCCCATCACTAGAAACAGCAGACAAAACTGTTATTGGTAATGCAGAATAGACAGAAAAAAAATATTTTTTGTTCAGAAAAGAGCAAGATTTATGATTGCATCCTAGCAGAGTCATATACAACTTTCAATGCATCAGCAATTAAAGATGTTCAGAAAACACCTTGGAATCAGAAACAAATTCTAGAAGACTGGGAAAATGCTGAGTCTGTGCCAGAATTCAGAGGGTGTAACAAGCCACTAATTATAGGCTTGTTAGCTTGGCATCAGTTGTAGACAAAATGACAGAAAAATGACATGAGTCTTCAAAGGAACTGACATATACAAATATAATTATTGCCATCAATATAGATTAATGAAAATGAGTTATTGTAAAGCAAGACTGATTTCATGCTTCAGGAATTTATAGAGTTAGCTGATAAAAGTAGTGTAATATATTTAGATTTATTAAAGCTTTTGACTTAATACTGGGTGGTGTTCTGTTGAAAACATGAGCACTAGCCAATTTTCAGAGTTTTTATTGCAGATATGTTGCAAATATGAGGCGCACCTGGTAATCAGCCTTTAAATATATGCTTGTCTGAAAGTCAGCATTCTTCACTTCTCTGGTTAAATTTCCATGGCCTGACAAAAGTCAGGCAATTTGGAGATGGTGTCTGTGAATGAAAGATGCAGTCTTGCTGTGAATAAGTGCCTAGCATATGTGGCTTCAACACAGCTCGGGAAAGGCATTTTGTAAGTTTTCTGTGAACGTAGGTATCCTGAATCCCAGTTTTAACAAACTGCAGTGCCCCAAATCAGGCACATTTAGCATAATTATGCACACAAAGGCAGTCTGAGGAGGTCCTACAGACATCTAGAAGTTTGCCCTGAACAAGTCAAACTCAGTCAGGGACTGGACCAAAAGCTCCCCATGCTCCAGGACTGGTGGGCAGTGCTTTCTGAGAGAGACGGGGAGGCACGTGACCTGTCAGAGATGCTGCTGCAAAGGGACTGGCTGGCCTGAAGGACAAGTAAGTGGCCGTAGATCAAAGGTGTGAGGAGCTTGCTGGTGGTTTGAGAGAGCTTGAGCTGTGTTGTATGCACAAAAATAAAGATGATTTATGACTTCAGAATAAAACTTCTGAAACAGTTCATGAAACATGCCTCATTTTTGTGGACTGTAATTACAGAGAATGGTATCTCATCAGAGCACAAGATATTACAGTAGCGTTGCAGAAGCTTCTGTATTATAGAAGCTTTAGAGTAGCAATCCTCCTAAGAATTTTGCAGCTTAATATCTTGGAAAAATAAATTGTTTCTTTGAAAATGTGGAGAACTCAAAATGGTTTTTGTGGGAAAAAAACCCCAACAAACCCCAACAAAACAGGAAAGCACTGGTCTCAACCTTTAATTTCTATTTTCATTTTTTCTGTAAAAATAATTTCTATCCCTTCCTGTCATGGAAGGCGTTGAATGGTTTCCCTGACCAGCACTTTCCTTTTTACTTTTCCTTCAGAGTATTAAGAACATTTGTTTCACTTTGTTTGCTAGCTGTTTGCATCCTTTCTAAACAGCTTTCTAGGCTCCCATGAAACAGATAAAGGATGTGCCCTTGCCATCTATATGCCCAAATGAGTTCAGGGAGAGGTAGCAAGATCCCTGAAAGGCCTTTTTCAGGAATAACTTCTGCTTTTTCTCTTTTATTTATTAGAACCACTGAGAACAAGTAATTTGCATTACTGGATGATTTAGTAGTAGCAGTGTTTTCAGTCAGAGGCAACACATGGAAAAAAACTTCCCTTCTCTAACTGCTACATGTAATGTAAGCTGTACAGGCTGCTCTGTGTTTTACATATTAACAGAGATATATGGATCACAGATGGGGACTGGGTGGAGAATTGCTTTTCCTTCCCCTTCTCTCCACATCATTTCACTTAGCTCTGCCATTTCAATGTTGAGCTCCTATTGTTAAAAATAAAGCATGAGACATTAATTATAAGAAATACTTGAAGGCACAAAGTAAGGGAGATGGCTCAAACAAAAAAACTGGGAGAGAAAAGGGCATTCAGGTAGTTGTCCTTAAAATAGTGCACATTGAGTAGATAAAGATCCTTACAGACAGATTTGGCATAAAGATGAGCACCCTTCCCTCACATTCTGCAGCATGGGAGGATCTCCTGGCATCTCCCAGAAGCCAAACCGGGCCAGCCCACCACCCATCCCTGGGCACCTTCCTGGCCTCCACTACATGCAGAATATAAAAGTCTGCAGTCAATAGGTTCACCTTTCTTTTTCCATGCCCAAGAGCAGACTATAACTCCACCTGCCAGTGAGAAGGAAATGTACTCTGCTGGGTGTGCATTACTCAGTCTGACAGCATATATTTGGAGAAAGAGGAGGTAAAGGGAGGAGTGTTGTCTGCCCAGCACTGCAAGAACCTGGACTTATCCATATGAACAATTTTTGAGTCATCTTCTGCAGTCAGTCTTACTAGGAACACTGCACACTCTTTCTTCCCAAGGGGAATCTATTATTTCCATCATGCTCTTTGATATTATGCCTCTTACTTCACCGTATGCACTCAGTCGCCGAACATGCAGGTCTGGATGCATTAAATATGATATAAGACTTATAATGCAAGAGATTCTGGCCAGTATCTGTCTTCTTGCACAGTATAGGACAATGAGGTCTTTCATAGGAATGTCAAGCATTTTTTACTTTAATAAAAAGAAGAGGAACTTTTGTCCTAAACAGAAGTCAATTACTCTATTACTTTGGTTCTTACAAGTGTTGTCTTTGGCAAGACTGACGTGCTGTCACACAGTGGCATGATTTGAAAAGGGACAGGGACAAGGAACTAGTTACATAATGGAGTTTGGAGGGAGGCTGCAGTGAAGAGTGCTACCTATCTAGCAGGCTTCGTCTGAGCACTGGTCCTGCCTCTGGCTCCCATGCAGCTCCTGTTGTCTCTGGTCACTTGTATCTAGCACATGAGATTTTGGAGTGGTGGAAAATTCACATCCTCATATTGTGATTGCAAGATCCAAACTTCACTGGAAAGCAGCAAGAGTGCATTGTGAGAATTCTTCTTACCTCCCAGATTCTGCAAGCTTGTGGTGCACTGCTGGGAAGTGCTTTTTGCTGGAGGTGTAGTAGCAAAACAACCTAGAAGCACAGTTCTCACCTTTTTTTTTCTCAGCCCCTCCCCCCTACCCAAGCATATGGGCTGCACCCCAGCCCAACCCATGTTGGGTTCCAGTGATTCAGCTCACAAGCTGGGAACCGATGTCTGCAGAATGGAGGCATTGTTATGTGCTGGAAGAAGAAAAGACTTCTCTAAACAAAGTGTTGTATTCTGTAACTGGGAGTAAAATACCTCTAAAATATTGCTTAGAAAGTTCCTTTGTATAAATTTATTATAGTAATTTTAGATATGTTAGTGATTTATGATGAAACAGGTTGACTTGTTTTTCTCTCAAATAAACCAGAAAATGCTATATTTCTTGGTGGTTATGTCAAATTTACTGTTGTTGGGAAGCTTAATATGAATTGCTGAATGCCTTGATTTTTATGCAAGGAATGAGGGCATAAATTGCAGTTAAATGGTAAACTTTGATCTTGATTCTTTGCCACTGTTTTTCAAGAGCTGTTCTATGTAGTTGCAGCATAGCAGACTAAATGCAATTGTGAAATTAAGTTATTTTTCATCACCTCAGTATCTGCAAGACACTATCAGCTGCTCTAGCATCATATATGAAATAGAAAAGAATCAATGGCTGCTCTAAGATACGCATTTTATCTGTAGTCACACAGCCCACCATTCTTGAAATAGGAACTATACTGAGTATTCCTTCCCAGTCCAGCACTTCCCTTCGCCTTGTACAGGGCAACATTTCCATATGGGCCAAAATCTGTCTACCTCTAAGACATACAGCTTCACTTCATGGAAACTGATTGAAACTAAGTGATTTAACCTCAGAGTCCACATTACTTGCTCTTCATAAAATACTGCGTATTGTCATCCTTGCTGATGTCTGGGGGCTGTTGGGACATCCAAGGAGGACGTTACTCTTTGCCAGTAAAAGCCTCACTCTGATGGTGTTGTTATTGCAAATAACACTTGCTTCAGTGGCCCGGGACACATACTTGGAAAGCAAAAATACCCCTTGGGGGTGAAACAATTTCTGGGTAGAGAGGTGCTGGTTGTTGCATGAATTCATATTTGAAAGCGTTATCAAAGCATATCCGGCTACTAACATTTTCTTGGGTACAATTCCCCATTCTGGAATGGGGAATTGGATCATGGATAGTGTGTTTTTTTCCCCAGTAGCCGGTATCCAAAGGCCCTCTTTGCAATTTTACCTTCACATTTACTGCTGCCAGTCAACTGGTATGAGCAACATGGTTGGACTGAGTGAGGACAAGGCATAAACACAGCGCTGGTCAATTTTAATTGACCCTACTGGTCCAGTCAAGTGAGTGGTTTGCAACCACTGGTGCTGGTTCACACCTCTTGCTGAGTTCCCATGGTCTTGAGAACTTTTTTATATCAGAGAGGTGGTTTGTGTGGTTTGGTAGGAAATATTTAGGCTTGCATTTAGGTAGAACTGTTCTTTCATTTCCCCTGCTGCTTTTTGCTTTAGGCCTTCACTGTCTCCTTCTATATCACTTATATAACTACTGCTTAACAGGCAGTAGTTCTCTTTGGTCCCAGTGTTTTTGCT
>VXAY01004719.1:341845-466165 GCA_013399855.1 Oxyruncus cristatus | reverse complement strand
ACCTGAGCGGCAGGAAGCTGAAGGAGTTCCCGCGCAGCGCCGCCGCCCTTAGCCACGACCTCTCCGACACGGTGCGGGCAGGTGAGCCTGGGCGAGGGGGCGGCCGGCGCCGGGCTCTGCCGGGGCGGGAGGAGAGGGGAGGGGGACGGTGGTTTAGTCGCCGGGGACGCCCGTCCCCGCCCCCTCGGGCATTGGTGTCCCCCAGGCTCCCCGAGAGGCGAACACCCACTCCCCACCCTTTCGTTTGCCCTCCCCCGGGCCCATCCCCACGCGGAAACCGAGCCCACCCCCCTTCCTCCGCGGACCCTGTGCTTTCTTTATTCCCCCCGCACCCCTCCGCCTTGGTGTATGAGGTAGGTGTTTGCTCCCATATGGCTGGATCTCCGCACGCTCCTCTCCATCCCCCCAGCTCTGCATTTGGTGAGGCAGGGCTGGCTCTTCTGTGGCCCACTGGGGGAATGTCTGTGTATGTGTGTGAGGAATTCTTGCTCGCACCTGTCCGTCTCTCCCTTTGGGGAATGTGCGTCTCTGTGCCACCCTTCCCTGGCTGCCGAGGTTTGCGGTGGCTGTCAGCCCACCTTTGATTCAGCTGCGGGAGGAATACATACACGTGTCAAGGTGGATACCTGCGTCTTCTACCCTGCTGCTCGTGAGCGGATCTGCCAGGCATGGAGGATGTAACCACATTAAGAAACTCATGTGCCTCTGGACATGTCACCTGTTTGCGTGCCATAGGTGGAGACATGTCCATAGGAACACGTTTCTCTGCAGCTACCCCAGAAAGCATGCTACCTTTCACTGATGACACTTATTCAGCACTGGGGTTTACATCCACCCTTGTGTCCTTACAATAATGTAGAGCGGAGTACCAGCTCTATGCAAATGTGGCAAGAAATTTCCAAGGCAAATGTGAAGAGAAATCTCGGTCTTCACAGGCACTGTACATATTCTGCAGTGGGGGACACCATCATTACATAAATCTGCAGGCAGGAGTGGTGAGGGGAGGTGTATCCATCCAGTCTGAGTTCACCTTGCCCTAACACTTTCCTTTCAACATGGAAAAAGGCACACTTATTTCTCACCTAAGCAGACAGACCCCACTCAAAAGGTCATACCTGTTTTCCTGCCCCTTTTTATGCCAGGGTTTGGAATCTAATCCATTCTTTACGTGTAAGGAGGCAGAACAGTACAAACCCGCATTAGAAGAATATATTAGTGTATTCCTAAGATCTTTAGTGTGCTGCCTCCGCATGCCCTTTTGTGTCCCCATTTGCCTGCTGAAGATAATTGTGTTGTAACAGCAGAGGAGGAGACGTGTAGTCACTTGTTCTTGTCTCACAAAACAGCAGGTGCTATACCTGCGTGCAAACATGTGATAACATGAATCGCAATTCTCGACTACTCCTGCACATGAGGGTATTTATGCCTTCCTGTATGTGGAGATGTATGTGCTGACTGCATACTTGTGTCTGTCCCGGGTATACAGAGCAGAGTGTCCCAGATGTGTGGTAGATGTCATATGTAATTGTTATTTAGCTTTGTCACTTGATTGCTGTTGCTGAGTGGATTTCACATTGGTCTATGTGAACACCTGTATCAATCAATACAAGAGAAATATGAAGGAAACCTGATATATGAAACTACCTTGAATTGATAGCAGAGCTGCCATGCTAACAGTTAGTTGACTCAGTAACAGATGTGAAAGGGTTAGGCATGGTGGTAGAACTGTATATGGTTAGAAGAATGACTTTCAGCTTGTCTTTCCAAGCAATGCATTTTATCTCATTTCTTTTTTAAAGTTGTAGTCTAGCAAAGACATGCCATGATATGAGATAAATAGTTTGGAAATCCAGAAATTTAGCTTGTTTGGTTTGCTCTTTTATTGATCCAAACTGTTCGAAAACAAAATTATGTATGGGGGAAGAAAATGGTTTGATTTGCAGTATGTCACTATTTATGTGTTATGTAAGTATGTGCTGTACAAGCATGAGCTGTGTGTGGTATGTATACGTAGTACCTGCTTGTTACATGCTTGCTTGTTCTATTAATTTTTCTAGGAAAGAAGTACTCTTTCAAGCATTAATGTGCTTTTGTCAGAGTTTACCTGGAAGACATTCAGTGAAATTAAATGTAGAATTGTGTTTCCATTCTCTTTTTGTTTGGTATAAACAGCAGTGTAGAGCAGCCCGTGTCTCAATCTTGTGACAACAGCAGCTCTTTTTTATTGTCCCTCCTTAGAAGAACCATGTGTTAATCTATAGTTACTTAATGTTTTTTTTTTGTAACAGTGAGTTATAACTGTTAAATGGGAATTGTTTGCCTTGGGAGTTAAGTCGTGTGTTGATACATTTTAAAAAAAAATCCATGTTTCTTTTCACTTGTTACATTGCATAACTAAAATATATAAACAAAAGAGATGCTTGGCTTAAGCCCAGATGGCTGAAGTTCTTGGGGCAAACTCTTGATGGGAATTTTCTCTCTTTCTTCCTCTCCATAAATGTGCATAGTATAAAGCCAGTACTTTCTTGTACTGCTTGGAATACATCTGTGCGATGAGTGACTTATAGTTATGGATCTGATGTGCTGACATGTCTCTGAAGCCTGGAAACTTTGGGTCTTGGGGTAGGGGTAGCCTTTCATTGTTAAAGCTTTTTTTTTTGTTTGTTTGTTTGTTTTTGTTTTTGCTAAAGAGGGCCATTCTCCCTGAAAAATGAAGACACTCCTTGATGTAACTAGTCTGTGGGGTTGAGTTTATAAGTCTGAAGGGCAGGGAATTTCTAGAAAACTAAAACCATGTCAGCGTCTTGAGAGTGTTTTAGTATCGGAGACTAAAAATATTTTCGGATTCAGAAAGTGATGGTCTACAGCTACTCTCAAATAAAATATTCTCAAGCTTGTTGTGGGGAAAGGTTCTGAGTGCTTTATGTAGGTCTGAGGAAGAAAGAAGTGTTCAACTTTAAATTCTCTGTTCATGCATTCCTTTTTTTCCTGAAGTTAAAAGTCAAATTTCCTATGGCAATTGATGCAGTTATGAAAGGGACATAGTTTGTTTGCCTTTAACAGCCGGGACTGGATAGTTGGAGTTTTCTAGCTCTTATTGCGGTTACATTCTGTAGTAACTGCAGAGGCTTAACTGTACTTATCACTTTCTATTTGTGCAGCTTCTTGTTACGCTTTTTCTTCTGTGACTTTTCTTTGCGTTAAATACATCTTGCTTACAGAGACATGATAGGACATTTCTTTCACAGTCTTTGAAAGTTGTGCTTAAGAACTGAGTGACCCAGTCAGATGGAACTTTCGGGCTGCATCTCTGCACACAGAAGGGAGTTTTCATGGTGTTTGGTACTGTTAGAAGAAAATAAAACCTCTATGTAAAGTGTCTCAAGCTTAGTCAGGCGTTTTAAACCACATCAGTACGGATGCATTGCAAAAACCATTTCAAAAATAATAAACGCTATTCTTATCACTTTTATTACAGGCTGGGTTATGCAGAAGTCAGTGGCACAGTAATCACATAGTTCTTAAGTAATAGTGTGCAATTACATTCCTCCAAACTGCTGGGAATGCTGGAAGCATGTTACTTTATAAAAGAGGAAGAAAAGGCCCCAAAGATGTTACTTAAATGCGTAACCATGGCTGTCTGTATCACTTCAGCCTCTTTCTGCAGGCTTTGCTTGTATTTCTGAAGGCAGGTCCTCTGAATTTTTTCTGGTGAATATCTCCTTCATCATTTCTACTGGGCAAGTTAGTCACACAAGGAAGGATTACTTGCTGCTGCTGGTAATGACATGGGAGAGAAGCAATACATTTTTTAATCATATGCTAGATTGTTAGAAAATAATTACAAATGGAAATATTTGATTCCTAGTTTGGACAGTATGAAATTTTAGAAGGAATATGTTTTTATGTTTTGAGCTCTCAACAAAAGAACTCCTACCTGCTGGTTTTAAAAATGTTTCTAAGTGGACTGTTCTTGCCAGACAATGTTGTGTTTAAGACACCTTAGCCTGGCAGCATCTTTGATATAGTTGTTTAGACTGTATCACTATGGATTTGTTTTCAGGTGATTGAAAATTTGCAGTATTACTATGGGGATTGATACTGGTTTGGGTGAAATATGTTCCTTTAATTCCTCTTTGCTAATAATAATAATCATCATCATCATCATCATATTTCTGATTTCCCATTTTTTCAAAATTAAGTAACTTAATGAATAGGGTTCTGAGCAACCTTATCTAGTCAAAGATATCCCTGCTTCTTGGAGTGGGATCGAACCAGATGACATTTAAAGGTTCCTTACCACCCAGACCATTCTGTGATTCTATGCATATTAGATTGCCATAATTTATTCTCACTTACTTTCTCCAGCTCCTTTATTAATGTAATTCTTCCTTTGCTTCTGAAAATTCTCCTAATTACAGCAGTAAAGGTGCACTTGGTTCCACCTATTCTAAATGCTGGTTGTATTGGGAAGGATGTCACACGTACAGACTAGTTTGTTTGTGCTACAGCATGCGTTCAAGTATGAAATATAACCACCAAATGGACTCTTGTTTAGAATTTGATTGTTATTTGGTCACTAGGGAAAGAAAGATTTTATATGCCTCCTTTTAAGAATTCTCTCTGGTGATTATTGCTTTGAATAATTCATCATCTAGAACTCATATTTTGATTAAATTGTGGGTTTTTTTTCTGATGAGGCTTTTTAGAGATGTTAATTTTGCTCATTTTATCTAAACTCATAGCAATAAAAAAAAGTCTTCACACAGCGAAACAAAAGAAGAGAACTCTATTTCTTCTTCATGTTCAAAAGTGAAGAAGTGTCCCTTCTTACAGCCTTCCTGTGTTTATTTGAAGATTTCTAACTTTACTTATTCTGTTTCTTACACAAATAATAACTGTATTGGGACTGGAAGAGAGAGTAAATTTGTTTATTATCACTAATGAGTGAAATATTACCCAGCAGCCAAAGCTTGTGGGATACAACTCTGAAGGCTAAAAAATGAAGATAAATCAATTTTGTGTTCATTATTATGTATCCAGCAGTATATGTAACATTATTATGTATTTGATGATTTCCAACACTGCCTGATCATGGGTTCTGTCTGGACATCTGTGTCAACATATTCGAGTTTGTTTTTCACTCAAGCAATGCTTCATGAAAGAGCTTTATCAAACTGAAGGAGTTTTTGTGGAAGCATGGTTGTATGTAGGAATTTATAACTGCAGAATACCATTTAAACCATTGATTCTTTCTTTCTTGCCAAAGCCTGAGTGCATCGTGTCTTGTGGATCTTAGAAAACCTCAAGGTTATCAACTCCTATTGAAAAGAGTCTATTAGTTCTTTTGCTGTAGAGTCTAGTTACTTGTGCTTTTGAGAGTTACCTCTTTTGTCTGGAGATTTATGCCCCCATAGCTGAAATGTAGTCAGTGACTTTGCAGGTGCTGCTAGACTCTTCTCAGGACAAAACAAAGTGAATTAGCTAGGAGTGCCTTTTGTTGCATGAAACAAATTGGCAGTACTCAATTGCCTGGTTTCTGTTTCAGAATGTGGCTTGAACAGATTTATGGCTTTCTACCACTAACTCTGTTTGTGTGTCTCTTTCCCTTGTGTTTTTGTTTGTCGTTTTTTTTCGGACTAGCTTGCTTTGTAGAAAAGCTTCAAAACTTGTTCAAGGACTAAGAGGCAGGAGAGATGGCAGCCTAAAAACCATATGATAGGACGAAAGGTGAAACCCCGCAATTTCAGCGGGAGTAGGCTCTGCTGTGTATTGAACCTTTACCCTTAAAGCTAACTTTCAGTTTAGGGTGGCTGTTTGATAAACAGCTCTACCTAGAATTGCCAAAGCCATGTTTGGACATGCTGTGCATGTAAATGAATAAAAACTGATTGCTCTTGTAGAAATACGGCCACTTTGTGCATCCTTGGCCAATCTGCTTGGAAGAGACTGACTCAGAGCTCCAGGAGTGCTGTTACAGTTCCTGTTCAAATGCTTCTATGAGAACAGTTTTGGAGATCCACTCGCATGTGATCACAGGCCTTGTGGGAGGTAGAAGCCAAATTATCCCTATATTGTTTGTGAGTCTCCTTTTATTCCTTCTCTGATCTGTTTTTATTGTGTCTTCAGCACAAAAGACATCTTGGTTTAGACATCTGTATAATAGGAGAGACTGCAGTCACTATAAGTACTTTGTTGGGGGGAAGAGGCTGGGGCAGAATCAGCTATGACAAAGTAGAATGAGTATTTGCCCAGTAGAACTGTCTTAGAAGAGGAAGGGGGTAAATGGCAATGTAATTTAGGTTTGAACAAGAAAATTGATAAAGAGAAGGTACTATTAAAAAGATACTACTAAAGGCAGAAGTATCATAAAGAGTGAAAATTTCTAAACTACTCAGCAAAAATATATGAAGTAGTGGAATCAAAGAAGGGAAAGGATTTTAAGCAGGGAGGTGAGCTGTATATTCTTGGTTGAAAGTAATAAAAGGCTTGGGATACTTTTCTGATATCCGTAAAACTGAGGAAAAATGCTAGTTAATAACGATGATTAGAATTTTGTGAATAGAGAATTAGATAAACACGGAGAAAGTTGTTTGACTCTAATGCCAATGAGATTTATTGACTTTATGCTTCAAATAATAGTTTCAAAGTCATAGTTTAAAATATTAACTGTTGGATTTAAGTTTGGAAAGCTTAGCATCTGTTTGTCTGCAGAAGGAAAAGCCAGTGACATTTTTGCTGCTAAAGTTACAAGAGCAACTAAGATGGATACTGATGTTTTGCAAATCAGAATGACCATTCTAGGAAGGATGAGTAACTTCTCCAGGCCATAGACAGACTGTTCATCATTCTGCCTGCTGTGTTCTTGCTGATAGTAAGCATCTGCTAGATTTGTGGGCATTCTTGAGCTGGTTAGATTGCTAATTCACAGTTAAAATCAATATGATTTAAATAATTTAGTGGCACTTCTCAAACCAGAGGTATTCTTAACTTGTTCTGTTGAGACCATAATTAGGAAAACAGTGTACCCATTTATTGCTCTCCTGTGTGTAAAACTGAAAGAGGCAGAAATCTTATCGCCGTGTTCAGCATGCAGATTGCTGTCAAAAGTGGAAATGGTTGTTATATCTCCTGACTTCTGACTGTTCGCTGCTGACAATATTATTTAAGGTATAATACACACATCAGAGTAGTTCTTTGGAAGGGTACTGAGGAGTTAAGCTTCTGAAGGAATAATTACTTTCTGCTAAATTTGTGCATAGATGTGTCCTTGTGGGAAGAGTTCATTTATGAAATTCTAATGCTTTCTCCCCAGCTTCTTTTCACTAAGGGTGTCCTGCTGGCCAGCTTTTTATCCGTTTTTTCCTTGTATGGTGCAGAACACCATAACGTCTGTAAACCTCCTAACTATTTAAAAATAGAAATAACAATGACGGTCTTACGTCTTTTACCCCAGTCCGTAGATTTTATTTCTTGGTGCGAAGTGCAGTAATTGTAATACTTTTATTTCCTTTCAAGACCCTGGTGATTTAAAATGTAAGATTGGTAACAGATTTAATTCTTAGGTTTTGGATTTGTCTATATAGACTAGTCAAGTGTTTTCTGCTATTGCAGCCCAATAAATCTTTCTGGTAGAAGGAGACATTGCTGGAGCAGCTGGGATTAGTATGTGTGTAGAAGATTTAAGGCAAGTAATTTTTTGAATTAAAGAAACAAAATTCATCAAAGTACATCTTGGAATTATATTTAAACATAGCATGTGACTTGATTTCTTTATACTGTGAAGAATACTAAAATACTGCTATAATACTAGTTTATATTATAAAATAGTACTTTTCAAAAGTAGCACAGAAACTGCAAATGACACTTTCATTTTTTGTCTGTATACAGACCTGAGGGTTTTTTAACTTCTGAAGCCTCCGTCTTTCATTGTGTTATTTGCATTGACATCACTCCTTTTTAGCATTATATTAGACAGGCAAAAAGCAAAAAAATGAATAAATAAATTAGATGAGAAATAAAAAGCCCTCCACATTTAACTGTGAAGAGAAAAACATGAATAAGAAGTTGGATTTCTTGTTTGGTGAACAGAAGGAAACATGCATAAAATGCGTGTGCAAAGATAAATCACTGAAACTGATGGAGAAGTTTTGTAAAATGGGCAAGAAGTGGGGTGGGAAGAGAAGAGATTAATCCAAGGAAAGAAGTGGAGCAGAGTACACCCTTGGATAAGGTTTACGGAAGTAAGGCAAGATACCAAGCATGCAATAGTTCATTTGTAATAAGAACCTTGTGTCACATTTTAAAGACAGTGAAATTGCTAAGCAAAATTTTTATTATTAAGTGACTTATTTTTTAACTGTTTGAACTTTTAACTGTTTAAAAATTTAATGATAGGAGAAGTAGGGATTATTGAACTACTGACAGGTTGTACCATTGCTGCTGTTATATTACTGTATTTGGATAATAGTGAGGCCTAGCTGAATTCAGTCTTATTGAAGTAGGGCAAGTGTACTAACAATAAAGCGGTCTGTCTGTTCAGTGGGGAATGAGAAAGAGCATAGTGTCATTCATATGTTCTATAATTAAAAAATGCAGACAGTTATGAAGATTTCTGGAATGGGATGTCTGGTCAAAGCTGAAAGGAGCCTTCTCAGCAGTTGGGGCAGGGTGAGGTTGCCCTGGTTATTAAACACAGCTGTGATTGATTAAGGGGAGAGACTTAAACCTGGGTTTCCCATGCTGCTTTTATGTTGTGTTGCTAAGGTTTTGTGTTTGGTTGGTTTGTTGTTGTTTTTTGAGTTCATCCCAGTTCAAGAAAACTGTCCTTTTGCCTTCCGCTTTATATAGTGTTGTTTCCCTCCTCGGTAAGTTCTTCCTGTGATCCATGTTCCAAGATTTGAATTCCAACCTGGCTGAATGCCTACTCTTTGCTTGTGTTCCTTTTACCACCAGTTCAGATTGCTTTGTGTTAGTGAGTTGTTTTTTTCCTCACTCACACATGTCCTGTCACTTGCAACGTTTACTAGACATGGTATTTTCCCTTTCTTGGTAAGATGTATGATCAAGAATATCCTTGTGCCACCCATCTGAAATGTTTTATGTTTCCATGCTTTGTGTTATTTTGAGACCTATCAGTACCAGTTTGTCTTACCTTGTATACAACATTAACATGCTTTGTCATTACATGTAGTTCTTGATTATTTTTTTTCATCTCTGATGAGCAGATGATGTAGTTTCTTAGTCACAATGTGCAGAAACCAAGACTGCTTTACTGAATTGTAGCTGCATTGATATGGATGTTTCCATTCACTATCTGAACTTTCAAATTTGATAGAAAAGTATTATGTTAATTTGGCAATGTGTAATTTTATATGTTATTTTTATGAAGTTTTATTTGGGGGGCGATGAAAGAGGCTGCTGAATCTAGAATTGGTTGTTTTTCTTTTAAAAAATTGGCAAATTTCTTCCCCAACTTTGGAACTGCTCTTTTTTTTTTTTTTTCCCCATATGCTTACTGAAATTCAGCATAAAAAGTGAGTATGGTCTGCCAGACTGTTCAAAGGAAATCTTTCATGAAAATGGTGTGGATCTTTTAATTTGAATGAAAATATGAACTAATTTAAAATAACCAGTAACTTCAATTAGCTAAAATTTTTGTAAGGGAAAACAGACACCATCATGGTATAGACCATGAGACACTGTTTAGTATAATGGCACAGCTATGTTGAAGTGTGCTGTGTGTAGCTTTGGCACTCAGCCAAGCAGTCAGGAACTGCTACGGGTAGAGAAAGTAGTCTTTTAAATTTCTTATATTTTGAAAGCCTTTTTATGTAATTATATTGATTGTTAATGTAATGACTTTAAGAGCTTAAGTCTTTAAGTCATTAATATAATGGCTTCAAGATTTCTACTCTTAGTTGTTCCTAGCGTAGACCTTGTTCTATGTTTCTGTTAAAAATTACCTTGCAAATGTTGCTCAGTGAGTTACTTCATTGTTCTGTAATGATGCAGGTTATCCCTGCTTGTACAGATTGGAAAAACTGAGAATCAGGTATTTTGAATGGCTTAATGCAGATCTTGGAACAGATCTAAGACAAAACTGTGAAAGGGATCCAGCTTTGGTTCTCTGGCTTTTTAAATGTCTCAGTCAAGACAGTGTATGTTATCTTCAAGAATAGATGTTGAGTCATTTTGAATTAAAGTCTTGTACTGGAAGATATTGGGATAGTAGTAAAGACTTAAACCTTGAAGCTTCCATTATGGTCTTAAGTCCTGGAAGTGGTTTTAAACGTATTAACACAATGCAGAAATTCACTTTGTAGTAGCATCTGGCACAGGCACACAGATACAACTCAGAAATAGTCATTCTCTAAAAGAATACCGCTATGAATTTGCAAGCAGTTAATACTTAACTTTACACAAAAAGCCCACAAAACAAACCAACCAACCAAAGAAAAAAACAAAAAAACAACCCCCACCAAAAAAAGAACATCAACCAACCAAAAAAACAAATCCTCCCCAACAAACAAACAAACAAACAATAACACCACACAAAAAAAACCCAACAAAACAAATAATAAATAAAAAACCCCAGTATTTTGGCAAGAAGTACTGTACTCCTTCTGCCAGTTTTCGTATCTTCATTCGTTTGGCTTCCTAGAGAACTGAAAAGGTTATTTTTGGCCTAGTGCCTGAGGCTAAAAATGGCTGCTGGAATCTCATAGCTCAGTTTGGTGTTGAGCAGTTCTGTGCAGTAGTAACGTAACTGCAGTAGTCGGTAGTCTTGCTGAAGCATTTTAGTTACGCGCTTAAATGTTAAGCTGTGGGAGATGTGGATGTGTGATCCCTTCAACATCCCGTTTATCAGAAAAATTTAAGCCATGATTTTCTATTAAGCAATGGTAGCCTGAAGAAAAAGAGGCTTTTCTACAAATACTTGTTAAAGGGAAGTAAGAGTCAGTGTAAGGTTTAACCTCTGCAGGGAAAGGCTCTAAAATGAAGAAATAAATCATGGCATTGCCGTGGGAACAGTGAAGCACCAGCATTGCAGCTGAGACTGTACTTGTGGGCAATAGAATGAGTCTGAAGTTTTCTTGTGTTTCTATCCAGTGTAGTAGGATTTATCTTTAAAAGTGAAAAAACCCACCCCAACCCTAACAGTGCCCTTCCCCAAGAAACAAGTACAGCAGTTACTAGATGTAACTGCTGATATAATAAGAGTAGATTTCTGATTACTTTGGATGGAATTTCAAATCAGGAGTTTCAAATAGGCAGGAGAATGAGAGGCTAACTGTTTAAATCTGAAAAATCTTTGGCCAGTAAAAGATCTGAAAACGTGAAAAGGCTGGATATTGCTTTCTTCTACGTGCTTCACAAATCTGTTCGCTTTTTCCCCAGTTGAAATAAGTAGGAATAATGCATGGTGCTGCAGGAAAGTAAAGCTTTTCTGACTAAAATTCATATAAAAACACAATTTTTTTTTTTTTTTTGTGGGTTAAGTCAGCATGGGCAAATTCTGCATGAAAATCAGTGTTGCTCTAGACATAGTTCATAAACATCCATAGAACGCGCATTTTAAAATCATCCAAGAAATCTGTATTGGTTTTTTTTGTGTTCTAACCTTGCAGTGTAAGGCTTTGTTAACACAGTTTAGAAATACAGCCAAAATAAAATGAGTTCTGGTCAAATTTGTGATCACACAAATTTGAGATGACCAGAGCAGTGAATGGCTCTTCAGGGACTGTTATCAGACTTCTTTATCAGTGCTAAGGCTCTAAAATGAAGAAATAAATCATAGTATTGCTATGGGAGTAATAGAGCACAGGCATCACAGAGAGCTATGCTCCCCCAAAATTACTGTTTCTAAAATACAAATGCTGTTGTTCTAAACAACTTATGAAAAAGATTCATTCCAGGTCGGCTTCTGTAGAATACCTGTGCTCAATCCTCAGAAAGCTTGAATTTTGCTTACTTGGCCTAACGAGAAACCTTGCTAGTTGTCCTAAATACAGCTGCCCCTGTAAAACAGAATCTTTTGTGTTTTGATGGCTAAGTAGTATAAGCTGTTTACATTTCTTGCTTGCAACCTCTAGCAAATAGAACGTTTGCTATTTTAAAAAAATATCTTTGGTATGGTGTTTAATGAAGGTAAATCACATTCTTGGTTAAGAGTATTTGAAGGAATTAGTCTGTGTCTGAAAATTTTTCTTCCTTGTCTTTACCAAAAACATCTTATTTTTCAATGTTCTTATCCTAGAGAAGACAAAAATATTCACAGTTAGGAGGCATTCTTCTGCTTGTAATTGATTCAGCTTGGAAAAAAGGTATAGTTTGTGCTCAGTGCATTTACATTATGTCATTTTGTGTGTGTTAAATATATTGAGTGCATTATGTATATAAAAAATATTTTGCCCACTGCACCTTATGCATGATACAGTTCTACTTTCTCGTATGTTTCTAAACCCTTCCTTGATGCATGAAATAGGTATAGCTTGGGGATAACCCAATCAATATGTGTGAAAGGACAGGACATAGGGAGAAATATATGACTTTATTGGTAATTATGATTAAGTTATAACATATTTAAGGTTTTGTTAGCATAACCACTTTTGTCTTCCTGTGGAATAGTATAAATAAATCCATTGAAGACAGTGTTACACAAAAGTAAATGGTACAGTGCAGTAAACTCTTAGGGTTTTTTGCTTTAATAACAGAGGCTCTAATACTTCAAGAATATTTCATCAGTTCTGTTGTTCTTTACCAGATGTGTCTCACTTTATTTTGTGCTGCTGTTTTCATTCTGGTGCTAGTGGACCATACTTGTTGAAGCACGTTGAAGCAATTGATTTGTCTTAATAATAGAAGAGACTTCTCTATTGATGCAGTTTGTCCCTCTGCCTAATACTGGCCAGCAATTTCCCTGACTGAGTCTGTATGTCTAGATCACAGATTTATGGCTCATATGTACTGTCCCAGTTTTAAAGTATGACAGTGATAATAGTATGATTCATTATATGTTTCATTTGGAAATAAATAAATAAAGGAGTTTACATACTCTGTTTTTTATTTTAGCTTCAACTTCTGGTCATTTGGTTTTTTTTTCCCCCCCTCACTAGATCAGCTAATCCACTATAACAGAAATTTACTCTTCTGCGGTTGTTTATACATTATTCTTTACCTTTGCATTTAATAAACTAAGAGATTTGATTAGTGAGGATTAGTTCCTGTAATTTAGGATGGCACTGCAGTTGTCCATCTAGCTTCCTGCTGAAAGGTACTGCCCATGTAACTAGGGTGCCAAGGGGTGCTGATGGTGGATTTAAACGAATGGACCAGGCTTGGAATTGTAAGGTTGAGGAGCTGGCCCGTGATTTCACCTGCTGCACCTGTTCCTGGAAAGGTACCCACCAACAGGAGTAGAGGGCAGAGTTGAGACTGCTCTTATCTTACCTTGCTGTTCTCAATGTTGCAAGGGCTTGTGAGTTAGTCCTAGATAGATGAACCTGTGGTGTTCTGCTGTGAAATTGGGACTTGGGATTTCAGATCCCAAATCTTGCAGTTTTATGAAACCTTATGTGGTTTTGTGTGCTTTGTAATTTTTATTGTCTTTTACTTAGTTATAAACAACTGGATATAGCAATTTGAGAGGAGCTTTGCAAATACTTTCAGTGGTGTAATGTGTGTTCAGATTATTTATCAATAGTTGCTGTTAATGCACCCAGCTTTCATTACAATCATTTGCACCTTAGAGTTGGTGGTAGCTCATGATTGTCATCGCTCTAGGCTTATGCTATCACTTCCCAAGACTATGATTCTATGATTGCATTCTCTCATCTTGTAAGGGGGTTAAATATGACCCTAATTGTCTTACCTGCCATGTGCTCCAGGTCCCCACATATCTATAACTTGGCCTTGCTGTTACTTATAGCACAATTAACATCAATCAGTTGGAGATTTTATCAGCAATGGCTTTGTATTCTAGGAGGGAAAGTCTTGGAAAATCTTGACTGATGCTGCGTTGTGAAGAAATAAAGCAAATTTCTCATAGGAGACACTTAATGACTTCCTTGAGGGTATTGTTCAGTTTCTTCAAGTAAATGTCGAATTAACACTCTACAACCAAATCAAAATGACTGATGTTCAGAAGTAAGCACATAAAAAACGCTCTTCTAGTAAATAGTATGTTCGTACGAGATTGTAGGATATCTGTTTTAGTAGTACAGGTTCTAGCCATGACCATGTTTTTTAAAGATATCAAAGTTTTTTTTTTTCCTTGTGATAATTATTCCCTTGTGTCTCCTTTGGTATTTTGGTATATGAATTAGGAATATACAAATGGATGTTATGTGTAATGTTGAAGAAGGTTTTAAATCAAATACAGGTAAAGTTGCTTTTTAATTAACAATTCCTCTGTGAGTATCTGTTTCAAAATGGATTGCTTGACAGTTCCTTTTATAGAAACAGGATGTTTTGGTTTTATGAAATGTGGATTTCTTGGGAACTCATTTTGAGAAAGTGTTTGTCTGCCTCCACCCTTGGTGGAATGCAGATGACATCAGATTTTTTTATGTACTGGTGCTACAGGCAATACATAAAGACCAACTTTAGAAGTGTCAGTGACATAAAAGGAATTGCATTCTAAGCGGTCTTATTATTTAGGGTGAATTGGTAGTATTGATGTCCAGGTGATCATATCTAAGGCAATAAAAGAATTGGATTTTTACCTTTATCATATTAAATATAAATGATTGCAGTGTAGCTTCCACTTAAGGTAATTTTGAGATCTAAAACATAACCCTTGAAATGCCTTTCTTGGATGGCAAAGCTGTGTTGTCCACTTGTTTTGGATCTCTTTTATGTGTTTTCTTTCACTTTTGCTAGTTTTGGTTCAACTGGAGTTTTATATGTCCTTTTGGAAACTTTTGATTAAGATCTAAGTTTTGGAAACTTTTGATTAAGATCTAATTACAACTTCAGAAAACCAGCTTCTTTAAGAGAGTATTTGTAAATAAAAAGATAAGTGTCATTTAAAATACGCAGTTAATTGAATAAAAGCTTTATTCCAAATTTGTATCTAAATTTTATAGGATCATAGGATAACTATGAAGAGATCTACGATGCTAGTGAAGAGACTCCTGTAGGTCATCTAGTCCAAGCCCCTGTGCAAAGCTGGGCCAAATCTAAACCTGTTCATCTGTGCTTGTCAGCTGAAGCATATTTCATTTAGCTGAGGAATTCCCAAGTATCTTGAAGTCCCAGGTGTTACTTCTGCTATGAATTCCCAGCATTTTTGTGGTGAAAGAATATCCAATGTGATTAGATTTGGTTTGCAACCTTCTTTGCATCTATGCAAAGTATACTACTCAGACACCTTTTGTTTGCTCACATATTTACCCACAGACCTACTTACAGAATTTTACTCTAGTGTGTGCTGACATAAATTGTGACATATTTTGCTTCTGTTGCCAGATGCTGACTCTCATTGTTAGTCTGTTTAGGAAATACTGAAGAAAGGGCCCAGCTTAACACATTTTGGAAGTGCTTTTATAATGCTTTGAAGGAGAATATGGTGCAGTCTCAGTTTTAAATATGATTGTGTGTACATTGGTGTTTCTCCATTAGAATGACGTTCATGAGGAGCTTGTAGCATTCAAGACAGGAATGCTCAGTAATAATACTGAGAGATACTGATTTGAGGTAGTTGAGATACTATGGGGTGTTTTTTTTTTCTTTGAGTTCTTATGGCAACTGTGGCATGCCTATGTTTAAAACTACTGAACTGTTTAAAGTTGTATGGCAGTAAATTTTACCTACTTGTACTGCCTACCCCAGTAGGCAGCTAAGTCCCACACAGCTGCTTACTCATTCCCGCCCAGTGGGGTGAAGAAAAGAATCGGAAGGGTTAAAAGTGTGAAAACTTGTGGGTTGAGATAAAGTCAATTTAACAGGTAAAGAAAAAGCTGCACATGCAAGCAAAGCAAAATAAGTTGTGGGTGGGTTTGTTTGTTTTGACAGTTTGGTATGCAAATGCAGGTAGGGTGAAAGGTAGGCATGAGTGAAGTTAGTAGCAAAATCCCTTCTGACTGATACATGTGGGATTTTCCCTGTTCTGATTTTCTAAAACAAATTGTATTTAGGAGTAGATTATAGCAGTGTAAGGTAGCTTGGCAGTCTTCTATCGTAGTAACCTCAGCACAGGTTTATTCAATCTAATTTCTTGGCGAGGTCTCCTGCCATGCTGCTGTACTTTGCTTTCTGTCAGCATCTGAGTTTGGTTAGTTCAGAAGGAGTTTCGGTGTGTCTGTGTCACTGTGACTGTGGTAGTATGGATAATGTATCTGTAAACAATGTGACTATAACGCAGTTATAGCTGTTGAAAGATAGTTATTCTTGCTCCCTAGCTAGTGTTTGTGGTCTTGGGTGTTGCACCTTGGTTCTAATTCTTACTTTCGGACTGTCTTGGGGAATCTGTGGTGCTGTATCAGCAGTAATGTAAACAATAAAACATTAGGACAATTTGTTTTTATATTCCAGTATCTGTATGTTAGAAAATTACCTCTGATATTTATATTTTGATACAAGATTACTTTCATGATTCAGCCATATATTAGTGTAAAATTGCTTAGGTAATGAAATACACTGAGGGCTGGGCTGTTCAACATCACTGTTGTTATGCAGGTTTTTGTTGGTTTTTTTGTACAATATTATTGTCCTGAAGAGCAGGAACATATCAGATCATGTCTTAGGATGTAATTCTCACAAAAACTTCCTTCCACTAATTATATTTTCTGGTTTCTGTTTTGAAATGTGATTATCATTATGTTTTCTTCCTTATAAAATATTTATGTTGCATTTAACAGTACTTAGGATTTTTTATTTATTCTCATAATAACCATCAAGGGCTATAAACTTTCAGAATGGTAGATTTCTACTAGTGAGAATTTTCATGGTGTATCTGGAGAAGTTGATGAGGAAGGGAGCAGGCAGCAGGTGTATTGGGAGGTGACAAATTTCTAAATAATGTTTAGATAATATTAGCCCTCTGAATGCCTTTATTTTTTTTTTTTCTTGGCACTGATCTCTGCTCTGTGGTGACCAGTGACAGAACTCAAGGGAATGGCCTGAAGTTGTCAGGGGAGGTTTAGGCTGGATATTAGGAAAAGGTTCTTCACCTGGGGGGTGGTTGGGTGCTGGAACAGGGTCCTCAGGGAAGTGGTCACAGCACCAAGCCTAACAGAGTTCAAGATGCTCCCAGGCACATGATGTGACTCTTGGAGGTGATCCTGGTGCAGGGCTAAGGGTTGGACTTGATGATCCTTGTGGGTGCCTTCTGACTCTATATTCTGTGATATTGGGCCGCTGGCAAACTAGTAGCAAATAGAGTTATGGTTTTACTGTCTTAGGTGCATTTAATGGTTTTGAACTTGAATATGATTAAATCTCCTTTAACTGTCTCTTGTATTGTCCTCATAAATGTGTTAAGCTGTGAGCTTTAAAGAAAAAGGAAGTGCAGTGAGTGTAGTAATTGAGCTTATATCCTACTATACTGCATTTATACAATTCAGTAGCAGGTTAGTATTTTCTTTGGGGGATTGCTGGGGGATATTGTGTTCCTCAAATTTCATTTAAGATGTTTGTCAGTCAGTGTACCTGGCAGCAAATTAACTGGAGGAAGTCAGTGTTTAAATATAATATCATTTGACTGTTTAATCTAAAAATTTTTAGGGACTTTCCACTGGATTTCCACAGCGGTGAAAGGTAATTTTTTAGACAGCCTTTCTTTTTTTTTTTCAGTTGTTAAAGGATCTTTGAGTCTTGGTTTCATATTGACTATGTAAACACTGAACTACCAATACACCTTTAGCCATTTTCATGCGGTTTACTAATTTGGAGCAAAATTTGTAAGTTATGTAGCATGAATCGGTTGTTTTGCACAATGTTTTAGTAGCTAACTTGGAATGACAGAATGAATAGAGCCGTACTGTATATGGGAATAAGATGGGAATACTGAGTCCTAGGATACCTGTTGGAAATTTTTTGTCTCCCCTCTTTGGCTTTAACCTTATTTTACAGTAATGAAACTAGTTAATTCATATAAGAGTTGAGTCTTGGTGCAAATACCAACTGGCCTCCCTCTGATGTGGAAGAAAACTGAGAGGAACAGAAGATTGAGCCCAGCTTCTCTTATTGTAGAAAAAAACAAATTCTGAGGTGTAATCACTTGAAAAGGGTATTCTCTAAGAACTTGGGTTTCTTTTTCAGTAGTGCAAGAAAGTGGGTAGGTAATTCAGAATGTTTTTTTTAATAAAGGGAAGTTTAGGAAATGAATGCATGATTAATTTTCCTATTTTTATCGGTTTTGTTTTCAATGGCCTATGTTACTTGGAAGGGAAACTTGGAGAAAAAACAGTTTTAAATATCAGCTCCTAACAGAAGGACATTGCATTGCACACTTAAACTTTTTAATTGTGATTGAATCTATTAATCTATAAATATATGGGAAAATATTTTGCTATTTTTATGTACCTTTTTTGTATGGTTGATGATCTGTCATTTCCTACCTGATACCTTGTTTCAAGTGAATGAGAAAAATATGAAAATCAAATGTGAACTAATTCAAGTTAAGATAACTATAAATAGGCTTATGTGGGATACCACAGCCCCAGTATCTCTCTGACCGATGATTTATATTACATACTTTTAGCACATGGCAAGAGTCGTTGTGTATTTGTAATTACCAGAATGCTATTTTTAATTTCAGAATAAATTAATTGGTTTGTTTGTGCTTGTTGTTTTATTATAGTGAAACCTTACTTTGCAAGGGCTAGTTGAGTCAAAATTTCTGAAGGTTGCCAAATCAGTATTCCTTGTTTTGGTGAGACTGTCTGACCAATGTATGTACTTTATATTTGCTTCTAGGACTTTGAGGATAATTTAATGTATAGACCCCTGATACTTTTTATCCTTCTTCATTTTCTGTGAGTGTGAATATATATTTTAGTCTAAGCCTTGGTAGGGTAGGTAAGGTGCTTTTTTGCCAGATAAAGCCATAGTTAAGCCAGGAGAATGTATATCCTTAAAAGACTATTCCCTAGGGTAACTATTCAATAAAAACACATCTCTTTTTAGTTTCATAATTATATGCAGGCAAAATATTTCAAATCATACTGACTATTAAAATTACTGCTAACTAGAGTTTGGTATAATGCAGTTTGTCAAACAATGATGTATTTGAATAAAGAACTGCCTCAGTCATTTTGCATTGTATTCTCTCATTTACAGGGGTGTGCAAGCACATGTCCATAGACATGTGAAACACGATGTACATGCATATACACACTTCAGGCTTGTAGTCTTAAAATTTAGATTTTCATTTGTTTCTGAGAGTAATAAAGGCACATTTTTATGTCCATAATTTGAAAAGTAGAAGTAATTAGTGTGATCCTGGGAGCTTTTCTGTATCTGTTTTTAAGAATAAAATTTGTGATTTATATGGAATTTATTCAGAGAAGTTGTATATGTATTTCATTCTGAACTTGGTTGCTACTCAGAATATACACTGTATGTATATTTACAGTGATTTCTGCATATCTGAACACTTTTATGTGTTTAAATAATGTAGCATTGGCTCTTTTGTTATGTATGTGTGTTAGATAGTAACTTCCCATAGAGAATGTAGCTGATAACTGTTTTAAAATCCCTATTCTCTGTTTTTACAGAAAAAGTATTAGAAGAGTACAAGCACCTCAGAATTCTAGTCCAATCTTTATTTTGTTTGTGTCCTTGTGTAATTGTTGTTTCAAGTATGTCTGGCTACAGTTTTTAGCAAGAAGAAAAATACTACACCTGTCTCTTCACTCATTTTATGATTTCTGCAGATATGTCCATTTAAGGTTGAATCATTATTTCCAAGATTGCTTAGGTCTGAGGGTTGTTACCTGTCTTAAACATTTGTGCTGAGATATTTTTGACTGTCTTGTTACTTGTTTTTGACTCCTTTTTGATATTAATGTTTTGCGTTTATTAGGCAAGGAAAGGGTCTTTGTATTTCAGATACTTGATTGCATTCTGTTCCTCTCTCTGATGAGGAATACTAAAAGACTACTTTAAGTGCATTTAATTGGATAAAGTTGAGTGTTTTTAATGCATATAAACACTAATGAAAAGATCTTGTGCCTTTTCTAGGCTGTTTTTATATCATAATTGTGTTCTTTAAAAATTAGTCTCCAGCCACTAAATGCTTCTTCTTAGATGTCAGTGGATTAGCGTCACTATGTTACTTGAAGCAAGATGTATTAATCTCTTATTCAAGGTTTAAATCTATGAATCTGAAAGAAAAACTTCTTAGAAGCTGAAGTAGTTTTGTCATCCCGTAAGTTTCAGGTCTAACAGAGGCAGTTTTTACATGTGTTTGGTTTTATTTTTGTTTGAGATTGCAGGTTTTTTTAAGCATTAAAGCCTGAGGCAGGTGTAATGGATGTAACTTTGAGTTTCTATTTTTTAAATATAATTTAACATAGTATAGCAAGAGGTACTGAAAATCGGGAGAATATAATGCTGATGCAGGTGTGTCCCTAACTATGATATGAGTATATGCTAAATATATATATTTATGTATATATAAATATAAACCCTGTAACAGCCAGATTATTCCCGTGGCTTTGTAAAATCTAGAGGTATATAGACTACACAACTTGAAAGAGTAGATTAAGGTAGGCAAAGCATTTAACAATCCTATCAGATATGTAACATTTAAGTGTGTGCAAAAGTTCACTCAGGTATTACTTATAAGTTCTTACTGAGAAAAAGGTGTGAAAAATCTTTTTCTCTGAACTTGTGTTGCTGAACGTTCCCTGCCAGAGACACTTGTTTTAAATATTTTGGATCTGTTGGAATTGGAGGTGGAAGACATCTTGTACTGATTTTTCACTTTGGACAGTTTCTCTAGAACAGTAGTTTTCAAAGTAAAAAATATTAATTACATAAAAGCTTGAAAATGGTATTTCACTAAAACTGTTTACAGATCCTTGACATGAAACCCAAGGGTTTTCTGAAAGAATGTTCTCTTTCCCTTATGACTGCTAAAAATACAAGTAATAACCAGAAACTAAACCAACCTCTTTATTTTGAGTAGTTTTCCAAAGAAGAGCTAGACAACCTAATCCAGAGGTTCTATGAAGAAATTTTTGTTGATGTAACAGCTTCATCTGTCTGGGTAATTTTTTTGCTCTTTTTATGAATATTCTAGACTCTCAGAAAAGATCCTTGATTTAAATACCTGGTTTATATTCAAGTTCAGAATTACTCTGTGTTAGTTTAGAAGTACAGTATATTTTTAGAAATATTGCAGATGAACATTCTATTTCAACTCAAAACAATTTTAAAGTCCTTTTCTTGCTTGCTTTTTTTTTTATGGTGGCTTATTAGAGTTCTGAGCTTTGGTAGTTGAGGTATTTAATTTGCAAGGCTGTGAACAAAAGGAAGACAGGAAGGAAGGTAAGTTCTTCAGGATTATACTGTGGTCCCTGACACTGGCAGCGCTTGTGGGTTCCTTGCAGAGTTGTCTGAAATGAATGTGAATCAAGATGGGACTACTGGGCAGAGGGGGAAAAGCAAGTAAAGGCATACAATTAAAAAAAGACAACAAAACCTACAAATAACTTAGTAAATTAGTAGCCTGTGGTTGGCCATAATGAATAGACTAACCACAGTATAGAAACAGTTTCTGGATGATGTTGATTGCCAAAGCTAACATAACCCCATATTTTGACATGCAAAATTATTGCATGTGATACCTAAATTCCCAGTAGAACTGAGCCTTTTTTATTATTAAATATAGTTGCTATTTAAGAGCACATGGGAAGAGCAGAGAATAAAGCATTTTGAGTAACTAAATGAGTGCCTAGCCTTTCTTTATATATAAAACATTGAAATAATTTTTCATTCTGAAAGAAATGGTGAATAAAATATAATTACCTTAAAACTTTTTAGCCATATTTGAAAATGGTGTGAAAATTCTCTGTTGGAACTAATCTTAAAATCACAGGATCGTTTAGGTTGGAAAAGCCCTGTAAGGTTAGGGGACATCATTAGACATAGAAAAAGTATCTGTATTGGCACTAGTTTATGGTCTACACTCTCACTATTGTTAATGCACTGGCACCAGTACAAACTAGGGATCTGAACTTTGCCAATGTAGGCATATTTTCTGAATCTTAACATTTACATTTAGTAAATGCTGGGCAATGGAACTCTTCAGTCTTCAGCAAAAACAAAAATAAACTGAAAATGTCTTGGGTTCTTCAGGCGAAAGCTGGCTTCCTGTCCTGGTTTTTAGAACTGTGTTTGTGTACAGTAAAGATGGAGAGTATCTCTCTCTTTTTCACTCCTTTCCTGCCACTCTCAGCGTATTACTGTGCAGTTTTTTTCTCCTCTGAATCCTTTTACAGCCTCTGCCTGATTATTTTCCTGTAGGAAAATAAGATGTCATCATAGAACATACATCTAGAGTAAGATAGACAAATCTGGCTTTCCTTATTAGTCTGGCTTTGCTGACTTGTGTTACTTATTAAATATGGATAATACAACTCCCACTGCACTTGAAGTAAATGATGTGTGGTGTCTTGGAAAAGCTAATTTCAAGTCAGTCACTGTGTCTCCAATCCCTTGTAAAATAGATGTAACAGTAATTTTACATACTAGAAGTATGATGAGAGCAAGTGTAATAAAGAGGGATATACCGATATCTCAGGACTCGTTAAAATGTGTCAGCAAGATACAAGAACAAGTGCTGGAATGAATAAGGAGAGATGGATGAAAGTTCAGAACTAGGAGTGGGGAAGGATGGGTTGTATTATTCTAGGAAAGAATAGCCTTGCCCCTCACCACCAGCTGTTTTAACAGGTTGTACAATTTGCTATTGCATTAGGCTGTCATGTTTTTCTTCTCACCTCTTATTTTTTAATGACTACAGTATACTGAAAATGTAATTGTTTAATCATATTTAAATGCTTTTAAATAAAAAATAGAACTTTATAAAACAATAAAAATGGCTAAAATGTTGGTGAAATAATAACTAAGTTGTCTCAAAAACTTATGCTTTTTGAGATTATAACAATATCTGATTACATAATGAAATAGCTTCTATTATGTGATTTTTATCTCAGAAGTCTGGACAGTTTGTTTTATGCCAACTTTATGCAAATCAGGGTTCATAGAAATCTGGTTCTGAATTCTTAGAATACTTGGTTCTTAGTCATCTACTCCTTCTCTAGCTTAAAATGTAAGGCTCTTGTGCTCCATTTTACTGTTTACTTTCCCTCTGTTGACTGAGTGTTGAGTTCTGATGCCATAGTGAAGAGATTAACTCACTTGTCATCTCCAGATTCATACAACGTATTTGTTGTATACTGTGACGGGATCATATGCATGGCACTGGGTTGCTTTCCCCAGTTTTAAAGGCTCTGTAATAAATGAAGTGATATAACTTTGCCAAGTAGTGTTGCAATACACATAAGTTTTACCAGCTCTAGTTAAGACATAAACCATGGTTTGTTACAGATTTGACAGAGAGTAACCACGATCTATAAACACTGTAGAAGTATCTGACTGCCAAGATAAGTAACCTCTTCCTTGCACCTCACTAATTTAAGGCAACTTATAGCAGTGATGGCATATTTTACAGTAATTTGCCACTTGCAGTTTAAAGCAAAGAAATTGAAATTATCAGTGGTCCTACAGTTCTGTATGGGGTGTAACTTCATTGTTTGGGTACATTTTACCAGCTATAAGCATCATCGTTTACCTAGGCTTGTATTGCATACTGTCCTGAATCATGTGTGAAAAGCATGTACTACCCAGTGCTATAATGACTTTGGAAGACTCTGTATGTGACTGCAGGTTAAAAATTAAAAAAGCTGGAGGGTTTATGTCACCTGTCACTCCTGCAGTTGTTAAAATATTTGTGATGTGTGGCACATGAACTGTTTGAAGTTGTTGGACTTGGTGATCTCTGAGGTCTTTTCCAACCTGGTTGATTCTGTTAGGTTGAGAAGTTCAGTTGCTTTCTCTTGCTTTCTAAAGAGTGAAAATTTACTAGTAATAAAGATACAAAATTTTTAGGACCTAAAGATCAATGTATAAGCCATAGAATCAGCAATAAAGCAATAGCTGCAGTGATTGTTGTAGGCACTCAAGGCATAATCCTTATGTTAGGAAACGGATGATGGAAGATGAACTGTGGTGTTATCCTGGAAGTGACTGCTATCCAGCCAAACTGGTTGAAAAAAAGAGGACCCAAAAGACAATGAGGAAATCAAAATTAAAGACAAGCTTGCACTTGTTGCCATATTTAGGAAAAACTTCCTTAGAAAAAATGCACTTGATTTTTTTGACCGGGTTCTTGCACAGCTGGGTTAGTTGTTGGCACTGACAGCAATGGACAACCAGAGCACGTTCCCCTGAGATTGCAATTTAGCCTTCCTGTAGTTCATGTAGTTAAACAGCGCTTTGTGAACTCTGCTTCATGAGCCTGTAGCTCACGAGTTTCAGCCGTGCCTTAGGTTTTTCCCTCTGGAAGTTCTCATCATCTAGCAGTTATGTAAGCCCAAAGTTTGATCTCATTTCTGACTAGTATTGGCAACCCCTTTTTTTTAAGAAGAGTAGATATTTAAGAGTAAGGTGTTATAACCGGTCATCCTTTTGCAGATATTAGGTAATCTCCCAGTAATGTGCTATGAGTTTTTATTTTTGTGTTTTTTGGAAGTCCACAGTGTTGCCCTAAAGCCCTGTCAGATCATCCGAAGTTTTTAATAACTGTGAAAGAGAAAAAGAAGTTTAAGGGAAGTGTAAAGTGTGATATTTTGTCAGAAGAATATTTAGGGGTTCATGGGAAGTCAACATAAGGTACAAAATTTGTGTATCCTCTGAGTTAAGTATGTTGCTTGTGAATAGCATAATACAACTAAATCTGGAGGAAGTATGAACTAGTACAGAGAGGCACCCATTGGTGTAACCAGGGGAGCGTGATTGATGGTTTTGCTTATCAAGTCTATCTTAGTGACTTAATATTATGTTTGCAGAGATAGTTGCAAAATTCCAAGACTTAGGCAATTTGTTTCCCATTGGCATTTCCTGTGGGTATGTTGCATATATTGCATTTTACTGTGTACTTTGTATGTTTAATCTCTTCAACATGTTTTCTTTATTGAATACTTAGTGAAGACAATCAATAATAGAACAAACTACCCTACTGACCTCTTAGAAATAAATTATGTGGGTGTGCTGTAGCTTGTTCAGTTTTACTCTGAAAATACTTTGAATTCTGATGAGTGGGTGACTCCAGTTTTCCTGTCACAGTAATCCTTTGTGTAACATTCCCCATGTTTCTGGAATAGTAATATTGTTACCATGTTATCGCTTTTTATTCAGCAGAATAGAAGCCTGTTGGCTCAGTTGGAATTTCAGAACCAGAATTTACTGGCACAAAAATCTAAATTTTATTTTGCCAGAGTATGGTTTGGTTTGCTTTTGTATGCCCCAGAATTTTAAAAGTATAATTAAATTTGTGCAAAAGCCACATTTTCATTAGAAATGGGGGAAAAAAAAAAATTCATCCACATCCTATAGGGCACCCTAGGAACTAATGGCTTGATCATTTTTGGCTATGTAAACAATACATATCTGTGGCATACCACAGATTCTTTGTGACTTGTCTCTCTAATGGGGCAATAAAATGGAATTTTTAAGGAATTGTGAAAATATATTTTTCAGAATAGCTACAGATAATTTCAGATTTTTAAGAAATTATTTTAAAGAAGTTTGTCTTAACAGTAATGAAAGTCTCTGTTTTGCAATGTATAATGATTGTTAAGAACTCCCTATACAGTAGATCTTGGGATTTTTGTTTCTGCTTTTCAGTGTTTTATGGAAACTCCAGGACACTATCATCTGCAGCTGGCAAGAGCTATATGTCTCTAACTTCCAAGGCTGAAAATGGAAATCACTACTGAATGTGATTCTTGTTTAATGTTTAATTTGCTTCTATTTTTAATATAGTTTCTAAAATGGTGGTGAATCTTTATGGTGCTATATTTACTTTACAAAAATAATTTATTCAGTTTTGTTTATAAGTCTCTTAACTGAAGTCATTCTGCTGTGGTACAAGAATTCCACAGCTTAATTACATTCCACAGGAAATAAGAATCTTACACTTGGAATGATGTCAAATACAAAAGAACTAAATCATGACTTTCATCAACTTCTTTTACCTCACACAAATCCTAGAATTCTAAAGCTTTAAGTATTTTCTATTTTTGTTGTACAGCTATATTTGAGCATGAAAGAATGGGTTTTGTTTGGCTGTTTTTCTTAACTATCACTGGTGTTGAGACTGTTTGATTTAAGTTCATACAAAGTTTGCCAGGAGCCAGTTGTACTTTCCAGTTGGAAAGAGTTGAAGGAAAATGATTTGTAGGTATGTAAGTCATACCCCAGCTGTACATCATAAAATATTACAGAAATGTTCTAATGGATTAGATACCTACATTTTATGTACTTCTTATGGATTTGCAAAGTGATTATATGTTGTCAAATCAAATACTGGTTTTTTTGTGCAGTATAAATGATTTTCTGTGAGTTTTTTTTCCAACTAGTTGTTTACTCCAGTAATGTGTATACATTACAAATGTGTAAACTGTCAATAGCTTACAGTGGCTGCTCACTTCATTTTTGATTGCTTAATTTAACCAATCTAATGTAAATTTTGGAAATGGCTTCTTATATTTGCCTTGAATGATTTAGTCCCCCAGACCTTCGGTCTTAGTGTTAGAAATTCAAGTGTAGCCTTTTCTGGACGGATTTTGAAATGGCTGAGTTTGTAGGATTGCAATATTAAAAGTGCAAAGAGGGAATTCAGAAGGGAGTTGGGTTGTTTTTCAAGACTCATCCATTTAAAATTTTTGCATCAGAGAAGTTATTATAGAGCTTCTTGTTAAAAATTGTGTGTATCAAAGAAACTGCCTTAATGGAATGTGAGGTGGGGTTGAGCGCTGTGCTTAAACAAGGAGATACAAAGCCAGTTGTAAATCTGGGATTATTTATTCTTCTACTGCTTTAGTTTTTTTTTGTAAGATGGACCACACAGTACAGAGTGCTGAGAATATTGGTGAGTTTTGTAACTACGTGGTAACCTACTGTCTCTTTCTTGAGATCAGGATTTGTTCCCATGAGTCATGATTTTTTTTTGCATGTAGTTTTAAACTCACTCTGTTCCTGCCAGACACTTCTGAGGTAGATGATTGTGAAAAACAAAGCCTTGTGTGACCTGGGAGGCGTGGATTGTGCATCAGTCTGCCTTGCTTACATTGCCTAGCCTCCATTTATGAAGGTAGTGTTAAATATCATATGTTCTTCTACAGAACAGAATTTTTTTCATAGTTCTCTTCTGATAATGTGTGTAAAATGAAGTAGTTCTTCAGGGGAGAGACATTTTGATTTAGGAGACCTGAATCCATCTAGCCAGACTGAGCCCTTGTTTTTACAATTAGAAGAGAAAAATAGAAATGGGAGTGGCATGGGCTTGAATTTTTTTTAACCACGGTAATTGTGTGTGGGCAGTGCTGGCAAAACAGTGAGGACAAGGTATTTCTGTTTTGCTGAGGTAAACTTGCTGAGGCAAGACCTGTATCTCCAAGACTGACCTTGTGTTTAGTTCCCTGGAGGTAAAAATTTTTTTACCTTATTCAGCAGTGCTGAAGACACCTGAAAAGTTGAGGCTGCAAAACCAGCTTGGAACTGACTTGTTAAAATGCAAGGGTTAGAACTGTGCCTGTTTGTTTGTTTCTATATGAGCTGTTACTCTGCAGGGTGAAGCAAAGTTACATGGCTGTTGTCTAGTAATTTTCAGCATATTTTTCCCTTTCTTTTAGATCTGTTTTTAATTAACATGTGAGATTTCTGGTTATGCTGGATGTAATGTCATACTGCAAAAGCAGGCTAGTGTATTTAAAACACCTAACTGATGGAGAGGTCCACTTTGAATTTCATCGGAGTTAAAGGAATTTGGAGAGTTCATAAAGGTACTGAATGCCTCTCTCGGGCTGTATTTCTCGGTTTTAGTCTAGTTGAAAAACGTATCTTTTAACTTAAATGGATGAAGCTGAATAATGAGTAATCTCCAAGGAGATGTTTGGTGGTTTTTTTTTTCCCTGTGAAAAGGCATGTTTGTTTTGCGATGTCTATGCACAGCTGCTAAGAAATATTAGAAATTAATGTAAAGATTGATATATTCAAAGATGCATATTGCTCATTCATGCATATAGGGGAAAAAGTGCTCAGATCGTGTAGTTTAAACCACAAAAAGCAGTGTATTGGTTTATTGTGATTTAAATAAGAATCAGAGAACTGTATGTGTCAGACCATTAGAAAAATTAATAAACATCTACAAATATCGAAATACTTTTCATAACAAATAATGAAAAGTTCTAATCCCCTCCTTTCCCCACATGGTTATTGGCACACAAGCTCTACAAGCAGTGTGGGTTCCAAGCAACGCTTGCTCTTCCAGGAATGTGAGTTCGCCTAATTGCACGCACCTCTTCCCGGTGATATGGATGTTCCAGCTTTATACCGGGGCCACTCTCTACAGTCTGCTAAGCTGCAAGCTAGTGGTGGAGTGTGTGCCCCATCCCAAGTCACACAGCCCACGTGAGCCGTGGATCCTCCCCACTTCCAGCACCCTGAACTGCCTCTGTGCCAACTGAGGTGCGGCTGCCCACGTCTCCCAGTGAGGCGGCTGCTCCCCAGGGCATTCAGGAGGTTGTGATGCCGGTGGGGTGAGTTTTTTGTTGTCCGATCAGGCTTTGGTGATGCTCTGTTGCCATGATGAGGTTCCTCTTCTGTTATAAACAAAGCACAAATGTTTGTCCTTCTTTTCAAGGCGACTGTTCCTTAGTTTCAAGGTCTCTTTGTAATTCTCCAGTTTCTGTTCAGTCCTTTTCAGGGTTATCTTTTTAGTATTACCAGTTTTTTGACAAGAAATGCTCTTAGATAGTTTTGGGCGTTACAGTTGCACGCTGTTTGCACTTACGTTCCTAGCTTTCCAAGTGTTGTCATCCAGGCCATGTGAGTCCCCTCTTGGTGATGCTAATCTTAGCATAATTTTGAATTTTATATTATCAACTTACAAGAGTATTAATACTGTGTCTTTTCTTGTTTAGCATTCAGTGCTTAATTGCTTGTTTTAAATATACTGTATGGTAAATTTGTGGTGCATCCTTAATATCCTGTTACTCATCCTTTTGTGTATGAGTCTGTCTAAAGCATTATGTATGGGGGAAAAAGGTTATTTTGTAATTTTACCTGTCCGAGACCACTTAGAGCTGTGGCACTTGAACCATATTCGTAGTTTTCCAGCTGCAGTTAGGAGGAACATCTTGATTTGCAGTTCTGTTGTGAAATCTAATTTGTTAACATGTTAAGCATGTTGGCTTCTAAGGTACTATATTCCAAGTTGTTGGAATTGCTTCATGAAGGTTTTATATTCCTGTGCCTTAAACCCCATTATTTGATATGCTAAATTAGTTTTCCATCCACCATGTACATTATTTTTATGCTTCATTCATCTTCCTGTGTAACACTGGTTACGGTGTCACAGTGTCATTTGACAGCTCTTAATTTGACCCTTGTCTTTACAGACGCCAGGAGTATGGTATTATCAACTGTGTAGCTGTAATGCTTAATCAGGTCATCATCTAGTAAACCACTGTTTGACTAAAAGAATGCAAACAGCATTATTGACTTACCAAGAACATAGGGAGGTGTATGTATGTACAGTTGAACAGCTGCTGAAGTTCTCCCTTTAGTCAGCGTAAAGCTACTTCACAGCTTGAAGAATAAACGTTCAAAGCTGAGCTCATTTAGAAAGTTAGCAGCTTATCAGACCTCTTCAATCTGACCCGAATAACTCGATCATCCTTCCTTCATGTTCAACTAATGTCCTTTTTTCATCTTGTACTGCTAGAGGGATAAAGCCGAAGGCCTAGTGATCTGCTCTTTTACAGGCTTGCGTTCATGCACACATAAAATCCTCTTACAATTTGGATGCTTTCAAATAGGGGGAATTTTGAGGCAGTCCTAACTTTTAGAAGTTCTGGAGCTAAATGCGTGGTGGATAAACAAACTCTTTTTAATGTAGTGGTAAAAGACATTGCTGGAGATGATGTAGATGGGAACTTTTCAAATGTAAGATCCAACTGAGCTGGAATGATGAGAAAAAGCAGTATTATGTACAGTTTCTTCTCATAACATTTTAAAAGTTTATTTCTTAATTTAGATTCTTAAACCTCTGCACAGCAGTTTGTATTAGATTTCTGTGATGTTAATTTAAATTTCACTACTTTGTGTAAACTTCAGTTTTGCCTAGACAGTTTAGTAACTCAAACATTCTTTTTGTGTCTCCCAGTTAAAGCAGTTTAGATGGTTTGGCACATCTGATGTCAACGTAGTTTGAATTCATTCAGCTGGGTTCAGCTGTAGTAAGTACCATGTCTGAACTACTTCACACTTTCCAGCAAGGATAGGGACACTGAAGTTTTTTTTTTATAGGAAATAAGTAGCACATCAGAGTTTTTATTTAAGAAGATTCTCATCCAGTCTAGAGTAAAATGCAGGATCTTTTGGATGTTGACAGTACACCTTACTAAATGAATTGTAGTACTGTGAAAACAACAGTATAAAAATAAAGCTGAACTTCTGTTGCATATTATTAAGTCCAAGATGTGGGGTTTTTTGTTATTACTTTGTCTCTACTGAATTTAAGCAGCATGAGGAACATCTGTCTTCTTTACTTGTCTTGAGTTGTTGATTTGCCAGAAGTGTTTGCTATAGATTATATGCTTAAGTGTTCAAAGCAACATGAGACAGTTCAATTGTCTGTGAATAAATGTATTTACAGTATTACTAGTAATAGCACAGTTAACGTTTTCCCTTGTAAACTCACCACTTTCAATAGAGTTGGACAATAACTTAAGAAGTTTGAGTTGAAAACTATGTATCATAACAGTCTTGTTCTCATTCCTGTATATCAGCTGCTGGTTGTGATCTGCAGTGAAGGCATTTAAACTCCTTCCGAACTTTGTACATCATGTTCATATGGACAGTCACTTTCGTCTGCATATGATTTAGCTCTTCCTGGAGCCATAGAATAGCACATTTGTGAACTGTTATTTTTACAGGTAAAAGCTGGAAGAAAAGAGGATAGTTTGATTTGGTTTTGTGGTTTGTTTTTATTTTTTTTTTTAATTTTAGTTTTTTAATTTTTTTATTTTTAATTTTGAGCAACTTTTCTGGTCTTCAGACTTGTATCAGTTTGCAGTTGTAGGAAATATTAATGGACTATGTTGACCTATTGAAAACATTTGAGTAATCACAGGTGATTTAGGAAACTGTCCTGGAAAGGAATCAGTCAGAGCAGTGCTGGTATGAAATAGAAAACAGAGTGCTGGAATTTGCTGTCACATATATACCAAAATGCAGATTTTGCTTAGTTCAAGAGCACAGTGAAGTCCCGTGACCTCGTGCCCTGGCATATGTGTCCTCTCTGAATGTTAGGAGCGTATCAGAGTTCCAGACCAAATTACAAAGTAAGAGTGAAAAATAAATCCTGTGAGCCCTATACGTTGAATTTGAAGAGGAGACATTAATCTTTACAATTCCTTGGCCTTTCCAAACTACTTCAGTCATTTGGTGTTTTTTTAGATAGTGCACATGTCTAAAACTTCTTTTAGGAAAATAAAAAGTAAATAATTGTTCTAATAATTTAATAAAGTAAAACTTTAAAACACTATTTTCCTTACTGGTAGGATGGGTGATTCTCTCTCAGTAGAAAATAGGCCAAAAGCTGTGTGAGAATTAAAATAGAATTGCTTCATTGTATTAATAGTGATTGAGGAAAATCTTTGGGAATGAAAGTCTCTGGCTTGGTGTAGTTGGGAAGTTGCTATATCATGGATAGTACTCGGAGTTACATAATCTTGATCAAGAGGGTTCAGCCAAGGAATCAAGCCAAAGCAAACTGGAGAGGATTTGTGTAGAAACAGGAATGAGAAATACTGTGGACAGTATAACGGAATTTAATAAACTTTCTTAATTCTAAAAGGCAATGTAAAGTCACAACACTTGATTTCTGACTGGTGTTAAGTGTTCTAGATTGCTAATTGGAATATTTTTTTTACCTCATCCATCTCCCACAGAGACAGTAACCATCAAGTTATCCATATCATACAAAAAGGATAATTATTTAGAGCAAAGTCTAAAATCAGGATTATTTCCCCCCCTTGTTTCATGAATTTTTGATTGAATTCTTAATCTGAGTGCTGTAGGGGTTACCTGTCAATCTGTGTGGTCCTTCTCATGTTTACAGTACCCAGACAGTGATTTTGTTAACTTCTTAAGGAACTTTATAGCTCGGTCAACTTAGAACACTGAAAAATACATAATATATAATCAGTATATGAGTTATTTGAACACTTTTCATAATTCAGTGCAAGACTAGTCACGTTTCAAAGTCAATATTGGAAACCCATGTGAAGGCAATGAATATGGTCCCTTGATCAGCTGGAGTTTCTTGAAAGTACTTAAGACAGGAAAGCTTCTAGGAACACCTAAAAAGTTTGTATTAAAGTCTGGAAATAGATATGAAGAGATCTGATAAACTTTTACCAGCTGCTTTTGTAGTGCAGAGTCTTACTTATTACAAGTTTTTGGTTATAATACTTTTTAAAATCAGTATGTGACTTGCTGAAAATATATGAAGGGCTCATGGAAGTCTTAAAAGGCACTTTACAGTACCACTTAATTAGTTTTCAGCAGACTTCAAGGCCTAAAAGACAATTTTAGCCTGTCAGAATTGGGCAGTGAAAGCTGCTAAAGCACAGTGAATAAATGCTACTGAGTTGTTTGCTTTGGCTGTCAAAGAAGGGTTGTTTTTCTTGTTTGTTATACCTTTAATGACTGGGAGAGAGGTTTTGAATGTTTGGTTGTGGTTTTTGGAAGATACTGTTGCTCAGTGGCCAAGTTTCAATAAGCTGTACTGAAAGTTTTTATATGTTAGTGCAAAATAATAAGGACCAAAGAGCAGCTGGAAATGACATGAGTATACCACATGCAAAATAATTTGGCAATCTGTATACAGAGAATGCAGAAACAATTTAAAAAATGTAGACTGCTCCTGCTGGCAATAAATTCCCTTGTCTACAACTATACCAGCTTGAGGCAACTCAGTGATATGCTTTTTATCAGTTGCTTTATGTTCATATGCCAAAAGAAAAGGTATTAAATATATATTAAGAGACTTTAAGTAATTACCTCTGTGCATAAGGAGATTTTTTTCATGGGAGTACTTAAATACATATAATATTACATATGTAATAATAGTACTTAGACTAAAGGATTCTAAGTATTATAATCTAAAGAGTTAGTAGGTGTTTTTGAGAGGGCTTTTTTACTCGTGTTTCTTTATAAGTGTAGCATGTGTAAGGAGGGAAATCCTGCCTCCACCCCATTTTCTTGTTCCAATTACTGAAGAACTGTTCTTCTAACAGTCATGTAGTATCTTAATTGAAATGTACTTTCTTTAAAGAAAAGCAAAGCCACTTAGGTGCATTTAGACTATGGTGATGTCTCATGTAGAACAAGTATGGTAATTAAAATTATTTAAAAAGCCCTTCACCTTAGACTAAACTTTTTATAATTATTTAAAATAATGCAGTCTTATTTGTAGAAGTTCTGTTTTCTCTAAAACATATCTGTATGCTCTGATCTTAATTTGTTCAGGTTTCACCTAAACCAGATAGAGTTTACACTGTGATTCTAGACTATCACTAATTATCCTATTACTAATTAATTAATTATCCTATTAGTAACTGATGGGAAAGAAAGTACTGCTTTTGGCTTTAAGCCGTTGTCTTCCAGCATTCAAAAGCTGATAAATGGATGTTGGTTACTTTGTGGGGTTTTTTCTCTTCACTATCAGTAGCACGAAATAATGTAGCAGGATAAATTCTTAAAAAATCTACTGAAATAGAAGAAAGTAGTCTGTATGCATCGATCATATGAAGTAGAACTGAATTAAGTGGAGAAAATGTTCCTTCTCTGTTATTATCTCTGATTTTTTCCGCTTTTTTTTCCAATGTAAAAGTTAAGCTATGTTTTTATGTCCTTGGAAAAACAAAGATAAGTGAGTTGTTGAGCACAGTCTGCATTGACAATTCACCTGTTGAAAGAAAAGCAGCAGAATCCTGACTCTGCCTCCTCTTCCCTTCTGTCACAGGCGATGATGTCATGGGTCTGATAGTAACTCTGGTTGAGTCATTCTTTGATCCATGGCCCTAATATGCTTTTAAGTGTTGTGTCCTACATGCTGCTGAAGGTCGCTTGTTCACTGAAGCTAAGCAAACAGAGGTTTTCCACCTTGGATGTTGTTATTCCCTCTTCCTACTTGGTCTCTAATGTGTGCGAACACTGACTACAGCAGGGCTAGACTGTATTTTTAGTTACAGTGTTGCCTGATAAAGGGGATGCTGGTCCAGATCTGTATCAGCCTCTTTCTCCTCCTACCAATGTCCTATTCAATAAATGAGTATCTTCAGTGAATTGCTAGTTTCTGTGCCAAATATTGCCCAGTTTCTGTGACATATCTGTAAAGAGGCTACGCTTATTATTCCTGAAGGAAGGGCTAAGTTTCCTCCTTCCTCTGGGCACAGTGTTTGTTTCCCTCTTTGAAAAATACTTCCATATAAGTCCAATTTGGCTACAATGTCCACACGCATCATTTACCTTGCCTCCTTGCAGCAATTTTTCTTGTTTCTCAGTAAAAAATGAATGGTGGGATAATAAATGAGTCTGCTCTGATGGAAGTTGTTGAGGTTGTTTGCATGGATTCTATTGCATTGAAAAAGAAGCACGATGAAATGGAAATGCCATTGCGTACCTCTGAGTTGTTGGTGATGATGGGGAGTTGTTGACAAATGACTGATGTCATTTCACAATCAGCAAATTGACCTGTAAGTGTAGTACCAACATACTTTATCAAAATAAGTTTAATCTATTCATACTTGGTTAAAGAGTTTATGTTGCGAGAGAGATTTGTTTAAATAAACATCTTTTTAGAACTTTATTAACCTGTAAAGTAAACCTTAAAGTAAGCCTAAATAAACTCTTCTTCTTATTTAGAGGTTTATTTAACCTCTAAAATGGGCTTTGCTAGTGGAAAATGCCAAGACCTGCTTTTTGTGTTCATGATTAAGATATGGCTGATGTATTTGTGGGAAGGAAGGGTGTGGGCAAGATTCTCTTCAGATGTTTGACAGAAATGGACCTAGGAAAACTTGGTAACAAATGGCAGTAAGTGTATGTTTTCAAATAATCCACTGATAAAGATGATTTAATTATTGGCTTAATTTACTAAAGCACCATAAATTTTATCTTTGGAATTAAAATTGAGAGTTGTAATGCAAGATATGCTTGCAGATACTCACCTAACACTTTATTGTTATGAACTTGTAGTAGAAATTGCTATTGTTTACAGTTTTCTTATAAGCAAAAAAAGTTGATGGTATTCCCCCCGCCCCCTTTTTTCTTTTTTTTTGCAGTGGTGGTTACTGTTTCTCTATTTTCTTTAATTTCAACTGTAGTAGGTAACTTAGTTCAGAGAGCGGAAACTTAGTTATAGAACCTAAGTATCTTCTTGTATCAGGGGTTTTTTTTCACCCGGTGTTGTGTCTCTTAAGCACTTTTTTTACTTCTTCATCATGAGAACACAGATTTATGACAACACTCAGGATATACTTAGTTGGAAACATTCATGGCTCTCTCTGAAGAATGGTCTGGAAGAAAAGCAGCTGACAACTTAGTGTCAATAAATGCCTGCTCTAAGTCGTGAGTTCATCACTGGTAATTAGTAAAGGAAGAAAACTTGGATATGAGACTTGTAAAGATGGTCACAAGCCACCAGTTTGACAAATCTTAGCTATGTGATTTTGTCCTGAGGCTTTCTCAGAAGATGTATTTCAATACAGACTGGAAATTCTTACTGATGTTATGCATGACAGTGGTGTAATGTAATCTTCTTCTGGCCAATTATATCCCATTCATGTTCAAGGAAGATGACTAGAGAGTGTAACAGGTGCAGAAAAGGACTTTGATGGTAAGGAAAACTGCAATAAGAGGAAACAAAAAGAATCCAGCTTGTTCATTACTCTTGCAGAAGAATGACTGGGAAAAAATACTGTTCTCATGAATATCACAGGAAAAAATATTGGGGAAGGAATTATTAAAAGGACGATCTTCACCCTTAGCATTACACATTCACGTGGGCAGTTGTATAACAAGTGAGCTGCAGAATCAAGAAAAAAGCCTTTTGCACATAAAGCATTGGAAAGAGCTGTAGGAGAATTTGTTATCCAGAAATGTTTCTGGCACAAAATTTCAGGTGACATAGCAGATCTTGATAGAATATATCTTAAGCTTCCTGGCATTCTGGTGTTCTAAAATCTTGAGATACTTGATTAAAGTGCATAAACCAGCCTTTTAACAAAGTTTACCAACCTTATAACCTTTTCCACTTGTTACAAGACCATGGTATATAACAGATATTTCTGTTCTCAGTCTGTGGTTAAAATTTGCTCTCTGTGAAATCAAATACTGTTGTATGCAGAAAGCAGATCAACTGATAATTTATAGTGTAACAGTTGCCTAGTATCTTGCACAGAGTATTTAACTGTGTAATAAAAGTCTGTTGAGTAACACCTTCAGTATATCCGCAGATGTGCTGGCAGAGGGCTCAGCACCAGCTGCATTAGAAACCTTTTGTGTTATAGTTGATATTCTGCTATCTGTGTCAGTCTGGAATAAACAAACTTCAGAGGTGAGACTTTTCATTAAGGAAGCATAGGAAATGCATGGGGTTATGTGGTGATTTCATTTCTTCAGAGAAAGACCTGCTGGTTGAAATGATTCATAATTTCTGCGTAATCAGAGCCTTTTTTTTTGCCTGAGGTAAAATTTATTTATAATTGTATATTTGCTAGAGCATCTCTTTAGAGTTCTTCCCAAAAGACTGAATTTCCTAGCTAAATTGAGGCAAAGGGAGAAGTGATGAGAGCTGAGAAACATATGTATCAGTCACAAAGATTACCAAGTTTTGGAGTAAGTCCAAATGAAAATTTCAGAGCTTCTTGTGAACTCTTGGGCTTTTTTTTTTTTTTTTTCCTTCTTGAGTAAAAAGAGGCTGAACCGGGAGTGAGTTAGATAAGAATGCCAGACTGTTGTTTTCTAATGCAGAAAAGAAATTGTAATCTGAGAATACCGAACAATTAGGTGTAACCTCTTCTTTATGGGCATGACTGAAGTACTTGACACTGAAGTATTGAGTCATGAAAATGGATTTGGTAAGAGTCAAAGTCAAGGTAGGATTACTTTTACTATTGTCTGAAAGGTGACAAAATCATCTAAATCACCAGTGGATCACTTTACCTGTATATTAATGAACTTGTTGAGTGTACAGTTAAAATATCAGTTATTGAACCAGAATGTTTGGTATGTACAGTTAAATTCACTGATTTAATAACATATACTTTTTGCAGTGTGTTAGTGACTTAAAAATTGAATTAACTAAAAATTGCAGATTTGGAGTTCATATCATCAGTGGAAGTTTAGCCATGAGTAATAGCAGGGGTAGTATAAGGTTACCAGGTTCAGCACCTCCACTGGTGAAAAATTTGAAAATTAACAGTGCATCTCATAGTTAAGATTTTAATATGTATGTGCTGGATAAACTAAGCCAAAAAGTACTTGATAAAATCTTTTGCACTTTCTGCTGCCACAGTTGAAGGTGTACTTCCCAAATCTCCCAAGTTCTAGTCCTGAAGCTTTTAGCTTGATTCCTTTTTTTGCAAAACCTGACTTGGGTTGCAGCAGTGTATGTGTGAAACTGTTGTCACTAATTTGAGCAGGTTCACAGCTTGTACAGCGAACACTTTTGTGTTCCATCAAGGGGAATTTAACCTCCACTGTTTCATTAAAGCATTATTTTATTTTATCAGCAGGAAGAAAGCAGACTGAGTAAGAGGGGGTTATTTATTTATATTTTTAAAAATATAACAACAGTGTACACTGCAGTTGCTGGACTTCTTAAATCTAAGATCTAATTGATCTTGCTTGCACTTTTCTTTCTAACTGTCAAGCTACGATAACCAAAGGGAAATAATGTTGTCCATCTGCTCCTCACAGGACTTGTCATTACCTACCTGTAGGGGTCTCATTTGGGCATTAATAAACTAGCTGCTGTAGTCTCTTCAGGATCAGATGTTACAGTCTGTAGTTCATTACATTGTGTTTTAATTGTTGATGGGGATGGCACAGTAAATTAACACTTCACTGTCTCTTTGCTGCTTTATATGCAACCTGTTCTGTGTCTGTGGCAACCCATTGTTACCACACTGAGAGCCCATCAGCCATCAAACAAAGGGGAAAATGAAAGGTAAAATGCTCATAAAAGCTGAACAGAATTCTTTCAGAAAAGTATCATGGCAGTACTTGATCTGTTAGATGGAAATTAGACCTCCTGAAAGGTAGTTAGAAAGGAAAATGAGTAAGGGAGTAGAAATTAATCTGCACCGGAAGCGGTAATTGTAGGCCAGGCTCAGTAGGCTGTATAGATGAGCATTAGTAATGTTGAGCGTTTCAGAAGACTGACTGTGAAGTGTCCCCCCCCAGAAAAATAACATGAAATGGAGGAAATTAGACCAGAAAGAAACTTTCTGTTGTCCCTTCAAAACCCACATTGCATTGCAGTTGTTACATACCAACAGATAGTAACCTGTGGTTGCAAGACTGCCCTACAAGTGCCATTGTTGCCCGCTGGCTTCTTGCCACTTGTGTCCCCCAGCAAGAATTATGGCAAGCACTGAGTTGTTCTGCCTGCCCAGTCGCAGGCACCAGGTTATTTATAAGTAGAGGGGGGTGTGTGTGTTTTACTTCCCCCCCCCAAGTCTTTTTGCAGTCTGTGTATCTGGTGTCTCTCATCTTGTAAAGATGTTAGATTAAAATCCTCTTGTAAACTATGACTTGTTAAAACAAGTTAAAAAAAAGAAGTTGTGTGTGTTACCCATCCAATCCAGCCCCTCCCTGACCGACAGGCAACATACTGGATATCTGCTTTGGTTTTGTTTTCCCCCGAGTAGGCAAGGTTCTTTGATTCTGAAGGAAAGAAAAATTAGAAGGTTGAGACACATTGTCCTAAATTTAAGAAAGAGCCATGGGAACAGTTCATAGGATAGAGATCTTAGTACAGAAATTACAGGTCTATAGATCTAGTGGTTCCAGCAACGTGGTTTTCAGTTTAGTTGTTTTTTTTAAGGATAGATAAAGTATGTACTGTGCTTATTTTGCTTTCAGTTCACGGAAATACTTTCATTATTTTTGCCTTTTTTTTTTTTTTTTTTCCTTCTGTGTCTAGGAATAATCATCCAATTTTCAGTTATTTATTGCAATTTAATTTTAGCTTTTTCTGGGATTTTTCTATCTTGCTACCTCTCTTTCTGATAATGATTTCATGGATTCCTGTTTTGTTTAGAAGTCTAAAATATTCCTTAGCCATTCTCACAAATGTTGTACCTCCTTCATAACAGCCATATAATTAGTTCATTGTTTAAGGATGTGTTCAATAGTGTTAGTCAGCTTTTATGGTGCAGAACAGATTTGTGTTGATAAACTATTACAGTTATGCTATGCTGCCTTCAAGAACCATTGTGGGACAAGGGCATGAATAATGTAGATAAGGTAGATTAACCCTGGCATCTGTGGGAGATGTGCAGACAGAAAGGGAAGTGATTAGATGAGTAATACTCTGCTTTCCTTGTCACTGTAAATTATCATCAGGTAGCTTTCTCATGGCTTTGCCCACATGCCTTTGATATACCTAAAGATCAGATTACTTTTGTCCATTTCCCTGCTCATAGCAAATTTTCTTACAGAACGTGAGGTAGTTCATGTACAAAAAGGAATTTAAAATAAGCAAATGTAGCATTTTAGTCTCCGAGGCATGAACAATAATCGTCTTCAAAGTGCAGGCAAGTGAGCTACTTCACAGAAATTGGTTTATGTGCTACTTCTACCCAGATGGTAAATGTGAGGTTACTCTTCTTCGAGCAGCTCACCGAGGCAGATAATGCATAGCATAAACAGTGTCCTGTCTTCGCAGCCTGAGGGTAAAAAAAAAAAAAAAAAGCTATGAAAAATAGAGAATGGAGTGAAAAACAAACCTTGACACTGCATTCAGTTTATTTCTTCTTAGTATGTTCTCTGTGGGCTGGAAAAGGTTCTAGATCTTAGATTACATCCTGCTCTTTTTGAGAGCATCATGTGGAATTCCCCGACAGAGGTGGAAGGTGTTGATTTTCCAACTAGACAACTCTAAGAAAGAAGATCTCTGTGCCTGAAACAAAAGATTTGTCATAGAAGACATTAGAAGGGTATGGCCATGCAGGGATACACTACCATCTTTGGGATAGAATGTAATTCACATTTTTATTTCACATCTTTCCCAGTTCTCCAACAGGTAGAAGTTGCTTAAATGAAATGAGGTTGTGTGCCTGCATGCTTATATACACGCATACACAATTGACATGTTTTTTTTAACTTTTCTTTTGCATTTGGTATAAGTAGTGGTCACTGTTCTTCTTGCAGAAAAGAATTTCTTAATCCAAGTCTAAGTTCTATGAGGTGTCTCCAATATACGTGGAAGCCCTCTTATAGCCCACAGTTTACCTGATCTCGCATCATTCCATGCTAATAATTAAAGTGTATCTGTGATGGCTGCAGCTAATCTTGTGGACTTTTTGGTATCAAGGTATACTTTTAGTTTTTGTTTCCACAGAGGAAGGGCCTGCTGTTACATGTGTGGGTGTTCACTCTGAAGCTTCCTTTCACGTGCCAGTGCGAACAGTTCAGGAAGATGACCGAAATATAGTTCGATACAGTAAAGGTATTCAGCTAGATAGTATATGATGTAAACACTTCATTTTTTTTCTCCAATGTGCTGAGTCAACCTCCTGTAAAGGCTCAAATTGGTAAAGAACAGTTTTTAACGTTTTTAGAGTTGGATGAAGATTTCTTCTTAGTGCTACTGCGTCTGACAAAACACCTGAAATATTTGTCCTGCTCACGCTGACGTGTACAATACTGGCATGATACAATCCACTGATCCTTCTTAGGGCTGCTTGTTTATTAAGGAGTGACAATTAACAACTTGTATCCTCCCTCTTGTGTGGAAGGCGAGGGAGAAGGAGGAATTCTTCATGGGCCATGAACTGGGTTTCATACCGCATGTTATTATTTTCCGTCACTTTGATGGAAAGTGTTTGCTGCCTGATATGTTTTCCATCTCAGGATACAAGTGCTCGGGTGGCTGTATTGGGTTTATATGGTAAGATTTTTGTAAGAGGGAGGCTGCAGGCCTGAGAAGACACCAGAAGCTGCCCCCATATCATACAGAGCCAGTTCCAGCTGGCTCCAAGACGGACCCGCCTCTGGCCAAAGCTGAGCCCATTGGCAGTGCTGATCATGCCTCCCTGATAGCATATTTAAGAAAAAGTAAAAAATGCTTTCTAACATGGCAGCTGTGTAAGAAAGGAGTGTGAAAAATGTGAGGACAATGGTCCTGCAGACACCAGGATCAGTGAAGGAGGAAAGGGAGGAGGTCCTTCAGGTGCTGGAGCATAGATTCCCTTGCCAGCCCATGGAGAAGACCATGGGGCACCCCAAGCTGCAGCAGGTGGATGTGCACTGAAGAAAGCTGCAGCCTGTGGAGAACCCACACTACAGACCACTTCCCTGGCAGGAACTGTGGCCCATGGAGAGGAACGCACACTGGACCAGGTTTTCTGGACCTTGATCCACAGGCTATTTCATTGTGTTTTCTCCCCATGTCCTGCTGAGGAGGGGAGTGACAGAGCAGCTTGGTGCATACCTGACAGCCAGCCAGGGTCAACCCACCACAGTCCACATCTGTTTGTACCTACATGGAGATCTGCAGGAAGAATCCTGTTATTTTACAGTATGTTTTTAGTGAGTTTCGTGCGTTTTCACAGCAGGTTCACCTCCAGTATGTGAACATTTTTTTTCTGCCACCAAGCTGTTTTTGTCCAAAAGAGAAAGAATTAGAAGATAAAGGAGAAATTTAAATGCTATGTTGAGACACCTAAAGGCAGGTGCAATAACAAGGCAGACTACTGTATTAACTTCTTTGGTTTTTTAATTCCTCCAGGCTTGAGCATGTTTCTTGCAGAGAAATTTGCTTTTATTTCCTTGGAATTGGAGCTAATAATGAGAATAGGCCAGCCTTTAGCTCTCTTCTCCCACTCTTTATTTCACACACAGGAAATGAAAGACCCAGAAGTGATGTTTGCTCAAAATTTTAGGGTGTCTGGGAGAGCAAATTTACGCCGTTGGATTGTTTCAGGCTAGTTAGTGCACTGCTTGAGAAGAGACGTAGGATGCATGTTTCTTTTATTTGTCTGTGCTTCACTGGAAGTTTACAGGGCACTGTGGTAAAGTAAGCTATTTATTCTAGTGGAGTGCTGGATGAAATAGAGGAGATCAGGGTTGCTGTGGTGGAATGCAGGCAGGGTCTTTTCAAATGTTCACCTTTGTCCAAATGTTGTTATTGCTGTACTACAGAGAGCTCAGCAGTGCTTCATAAGCTTACATCATCTGAATGAAGAAGTACTTTCAATGTTACTGTTTTAGAGTAGACTCTTCTTTTTAAGGGTTTGGGGCCATTAGAAATCAGTGTATATATTTGCTTGCTGCAGTAGTGATTGCAGGTGAGCAAAGTCATTTGTCATAATTCGAAAACTGTGGTGGGCGATAGGTTCATAAGAGTGCCCGGGGTGGTTTCAAAGTGTACCTTCCTGTTTCTGTCATTTTCATCTGCTGTGGATGGTCTCTGAAAGAAAGAAACGGTGAAACACTCTTTCAGGGTGTTGGCTGAGTCTGTGAGATCGGGACCCCCTCTAGTGGTGACACCTCTGTCAGGCTCTACGAGTTGCTGCTCTCAGACTGTTTTCTTCAGTCATATTTTTTTCCCCTTCCTCTAAATCCAATATTTAGTTCCCCTCTGTATACCTCTTTAACTTGCCCATGAGTGGTAAAGGAGAAACTTTTGATGTGTTAAATCGTAATGTTTAAAAGAAAAGTGGATACAAAAGTATGTGTATGATCACTTTGACATTTCCTACAACTGTACTGTAGTCTTAATTTAACTGTGGCTTTGAGGTGGAGGTTTTTAATGTTAATTCTTAAGTTAATCAATGGGAGACAGGTAAAAAAGGAAAACATGCTGACAGTGCTCAAAAGTAGTGCTTACTACATGTATGAAGCAGCAGAGTCACTTCATAATCTGTTAAAAATATTTGTCTTGCAAGGTCTGTACATTTTTATGTCTACCTGCCTGAGACAGATGCACTTGCTACATGTTTTCAGTCAGCAGTCATGCAGCTTGACTCAGTAGTGTTGATCTAGATATTATATATTATTGCATCAGTAGTGATGGCTTCGTTAGGAATCAGCATTAGAGCTGCCTTTTCTTTCAATGTGGTACAAGTTGTACTTTCAGAAAGAAAAACTGAGTCTATGCATGACTTATTTTTTTCTTCTGTGGAAGCGTAATTATTTTGGGTTTTTTTTATTCTTTGTCTTCTGTTACTTGTTATTCTGTCTGCTAAATAACTGAAATAGAAATGTCTCTTAGTGAAGAAATGTCATGCGTTCTTTGTGGCATAATTTTCATGAACAAAGCAGAATGCATTTTGATGCCAGAGTCAGTGGAGGCCTTTGCTACCTTTTTTGCTTGTGTTGCATCCCTGTCAATAGAAGTTGCTGACTACAGTAGAGGCTGGATGTACATCCAGGACGTTATTCATTAATTCTGGCAGGTGGAGGGGACAAGTAGTTGAGACAAGGTATGCTGCCATGCATATAGAGACAATGACAAGTTGCAGGGCATGTCGTAAAAGTATATAGCAGTTCATAGTTGCATTACAGTGTTTTCATGGCGAACAGATAGCATTCGTCTGTAGAATGGTGCATTTTCCTACCATTTAGGGGGAAGAATTGGCTGAAGGCAAGAACAAAGTAATTGCTTCATTAGGTAACATTGACTATTTGATTGATTCTGATAGGCACAATTATAGATAATAGATGACTTGCCTTCTTTACCAAGGTGGGGTACTGTGTTGCCAAAGATCTGAGGTGCACTTAAATAGATATTCCAAAAGGTCTCTGAGGTACGGTACCATCAATTTGTGGCTTCAGTTATCAATGAAGATATACCTTGCTAAGAAGGAAACAGAGGCTTCCTAAAAACCTAATAAAACTATGGATAACTTACAGTATAAAAGGTAAATCCCCATATAGTTATGTCTTATATAGACTTCTTAACATTTTTTCTAACATTCTTATTTGCATTATGAAATTTGGGTTGAACTTACTATTTTTTTTTAGGCTCATACAGTGAATTGCTTGAATTCTTTGCCAAATCCATTCCAGACATCTCATTTGAATACTTTGAATGGTATCTTAGTACAAATGCAAATGGGTTCTTCAAAATGATTCCCATCATATTCAGTAAGTGCTGAATCCTACATAAAAAGGAACTTGGTGGGCTGGAGTTAAGGTTGTTTGGGTGACTTTTTTTCCTTTGCAGTTTCTTGATTTCAGAGCTTCATAGCAAATACAGATATTTCGTCTGTGTGTGTATGTGTGTGTGTATATATATATATATATCCTGCTCAATGGTGGATAGATGCTTCCTTTTCTTACTTGCATAATTCCAACTTTTGTCTGTTGTAGGTTTGTGTGTTAGAAATATAAACTTTTGGTGAATTTGTCTATAATCTGAAATTCGTAAATCACTGCTTTTTAGTAAACTGCTTTCTTTCAAGTTCTTGGATAAGATTTGTGGTGTAGTAGTACATAGGCATATGTACATAATAAATTACTGTTATGATTTAAAGCCTTAAATTGTTTAGCTCTCCAGTGAATAATCTTCAATTTTAATTTAATAATGTACTAATAACTGATATTTAATAATATATTAATCACTGGAAAGTAGTAAAATTGGAGCGCTTTGGTAGCTTTAGTGAAAGAAATGTAACTATATGACTTCTTATATTATTCTGGTTATTTTGACAAAACCATTTTGGCTTCTGCAGCAGCAGCATTTTATACCACGCATAAATGTACAGTGACACTTGGTTATCTGGCTGTAAAGCGTGAAGTCAGAAAGGTCCTAGTCAGTGGTGGTACTTCATTGTGATGGACGTACTCAGAGCTACAGGAATGGAAAGATTTCCCCGAGGATGGTGGCCAGTTATTACTGGTGTGATGGCGGCATGGTCTCTGGCTGTGGGGTGTACCAGTCACCAAAATTTGGCTTGGAGCTTTCTGTTAAATGCTTATTTACCAGTCGGAACTCCTTACTTTTTATTGTTCACTCCCAGATGAGGAAGTGCTTATTTTGTGTAGTTCCTGTCTTCCTTCCAACATAGTAACATTTCTCATACAAAAGCCGTGTCACTCCGCCAGAATTCTGCCGACTCTTCTAAAGATCAAGATTCCATCTAATGTTTTTTCTAAATTGACTTGCCTATTTTTTTGTGCTGTGTTACTTTATTTTGGAGTTTCAACAAACTTGTTCTTGTCAGGGAAAGATGAAGTAAAGCCAGATGTAGTGTGAAAATGTCTTTGTGACACAAGTAATGAATGAATAGTGTAATGCATTTAAAGCAGAAAGCTTATTCCAGTTCATGGCCTCCCCTGCCCTGTTGTTTGATGTTTGTGTCACCTATTTTGTAATGGAAGTTACAGGAAATAGTCACTTCAGGTGACTACAGAAACCTACCTGTACTGTCTTGGCCACCATGAAATGTCCTTCTACTATCATAGACTCATTAATTTGTTGGATCTCCTTTGTGTTAGATAGCATAAGCAAATTATTCAAAATTCCTTTAAACAAAAGGTAGTCTGTGTAGTAACTTCATTATTATTAATTACCTTTAAGTGTTATTCATCAAATTAATGAAGTAAGGGGGATGTGCAGCTTAGCAATTTGGGAAGTGTAGAGTTAAAAATTTACAGGAAAAAGTAAAGATTTGCCAACTAGTTGTTTCTGTCTTTTAAAAATATTTTCAGAAGTTGTTTAAAAGTTTAGTTTCTGCGTTCTTCCTTTTCCCTAAATAACCCAAGAATGACTTTGCAAAATATTTTTCAGAAAGGTTATGAATGATGATAAAATCAAGATACAAGCACGCTGTTTTCCTCAGTATGTTCAAAAGTTTCTGCAGTTTCCTTAAGGTTTAACCCATGTATTTTATTTTAGAACTTTTATTTTGGGTTAAATTCCAGTTTTTATACAGACTAATTGCAAGATGGAGGAATTTGAGGCAAAAGTACCTTTGTATCAAGTAGTATCAAAATAATTATGTCAACTTAAAAGGTGTCTACCTCTTTATGCATGCTTCTAAGGTGTAGTATAAAATAGTTCTGCAGTCTGTTTTCCTTTTTATTTCTGAAGATGTGTGCTTTCCTGTTGGAATTTTCAGAAAGCTGCTAGGCTTTCTTCACAGCTGCATCATGTTCAGAGGCTCACATTCATTCTAGGATTGAATAAAAACAATCTATTTTCTTCTTTTACTTCCATGTGATCAGGGAAGTCTGTTTTTTGGCAAAAATTTTACCACCAGTTAAAAATGTGATGTGCATGCTGTATGTCAGATTCCATTTCGGTACTGTGTTTCACAAAGACAGTCAGATTTGGTGTTAATGATATCATTATCATTAAATTATAGTAGCAAACCTCTGCTTTTCTATGAAGTTAAGTTACGATAGTGTTAAATAAGATGTGTAGTTTTTATTCCTCTGCATTATACTGTAAATAGATTAGATTTTTAAAATTATTGTCATTATTTAGGAAGCAACAACAGATACAAGTATTGAAATTATCTTAGACTGTGATAACTAGACAGTAACAAATAATTCATTTCCTTTGTTGTGTATGTGGTGTGTCCTATAACCCATTGTCCTGAGGATGATGGTAAGGAATTTGTAATCATCTGCATATTTTTTGTCTTTCTTCAGCTGAAGAAGGAATGTTTTTGTGTTCACAGGTTTTGATCTGTGTATCACTGGAGGAGGATCAGTTAAGGATGGGCTGTCATTGTCCATCTACTATCCAGTGCCATGCACTTTGTCTTCAGCCTAGACCTGAAGTTCAGTTCACTCTTCTGGATTTTGCTGCTCCTTCTCCTTTAAAGGAGGAAATGAGCAGTATGTTCATGGCAATGCCTCTGCAGAAAAGCGTGGTTTAAATAAAAGGAAGGTTTTCTTTGCAACTGAATTGTAAAATACAAAGGGCCTCTGAATGATTAAAAAAGTTATAGCATGGCAGTCTTCTGTTAATATCTGATAATAAACATAGCTAGAAAGGCAGCAGGAGAGGGAACCAGTGGTGATTTTTTTGGGATGCCATGCTAGTAAACAAGCGCTCTCAGGATAAATAGAAACAGTAGAGGATTCTAAAACAGAGGAACATTGAAGAGCCTTCTCCTGCTTGGAAGCAGTAATAACATTCATCTAAATAGGGAATGCTTTAGAAGCATTATGAAGGGAAAGAGAAGCTGAGGTAGTGCTGCATCTAACTGCTATCAAAGCAGAACGATTCAAGTGTTGCTGTTTTATAGTAGAAGTGAATAATTTTGGTCGAGATGCTCAATTCAGTTGTGCTGCCGTCTGAGTCAGCAGGGTTGCTCTCAGTTACAGCACTTGTAGGCCATTGCTATTGTCTTGGTAGAGGATGGAATAATGAAACCAGCTTCTTGCTGGAAGCAAAGAGGTGAAGTAGAGTCGAAGCTGACAAGAATAGAGTGTGCTGAATTTCAGCTCACATTGCAGGAGACAAGAACAAAACTAAAAAAATCCTTCATACTGGTAGTAGTTTTGAATTCAAGCCATGCTTCTGCACAGCAAACCGACAAGTCTGGAACTGCAAAGGAAGTTAAAAAGTTCTTCAGACTTCTACCTGTGTGTTCCCAAAAAGAAAAGAGTTGCTTTATGGCCCTAAAGCAAGGAGTCAGATCATCAGAGCTGTGAAAATGTATCTGCTGTACTTGGGCTGCTTTTCCCTTTATTTAGTTTAAATAAGTAAGCTTTGAAATAAGTGTTGAAGGATCAGAGAGGAGGCTTAAAATAGCAGCAGTGAAGAAGTGAGAAGATCATTAAGTTCTATTTTTTCCTTCCCGTCAGACATTTCACTTTTTGCCTGTGCACATTCCTTTCCTTCCATTTAAGGCAGGTGACCATTCTTGGTTCAGATTATCTATCTGGTGACATGGGTAGGTGGCATTTGTGCAGTGTCTGATGATAAGAGATGTTTGTTCTGCAACACTATTTAAGCAATTATTTGAACCCAATTGACTCAGTTGAATGCTGGCATGCACTATTATTTTATGATGAGCTCACATCAGTATTATGATGCCTCATTCTTCATATAGTGGTAGGTAAGGAACAAACCTCAGTAACATTTCTTCCTACTGATTTTCCTTTGTGTTTGTGTGCTTAGAATGAGAAATAAAGAATGAACATCCGATCAAAAGTCAAAAGCTTTTTTTCTGTGGGTACAAGCACTCACATGGGGGATTGGAGTCCACTGTTGTCTTGTATGTAAAAAGAAATTAAATTTAAAGAAATTAAAGATGTAATTCTTGTTGTTTGTTTTCTATCAATGCTATCATTATTTGCAGATGTCTAACTGTGTATTGGCTAAATCTTTGGGTATATTAGCTTTGGAATCTATACTTGGTTTTGTCTGCAAGTATTTCCTTAGCATATTGAGTACTGCAAATAATTACTTTTTATTAGACCAAATAAATCATTATTGAATGTTTGCTCTTTTATACACAGTCTCTCTTCCATTTCAAGATTGTAAATGTTCATAATAGATTTATTTTGCATAATAAAAATACTGGTTTAATTTTCCATCTCCCCGTAGATTACATTTATTCACTTATTTTAATAAAGCATAGCTTTTCAAAGTACATCATTTCGATGGTTTAAAAATGTACCTTCTTTTTTTCTCTTTTCAGATTTATCCAAGAACAGATTAACTGAGGTTCCTATGGAGTTGTGCCATTTTGTGTCACTGGAAACACTAAATCTATACCACAATTGTATTAAAAATATACCAGATGCCATAGTAAACTTGCAAATGTTAACTTATTTAAATTTGAGGTAAGTTTAACCTTACCACTTTTTTTGTTTGTTTGCAAATGTGTAAAGATTTTATTGTCTGCACTTTATATGTTTCTGGAACAACTGACTACTTTTTTCATTTTACTGGAAACAGTAATGCAAAAGCTCATTGGCTGTAGATACAGCTCTGGGTGAAGGCATTTTAAAGGCCAAAATGTTAAACTAATTATTAAGAGAAAGACTAAGAAATACTAATCCACTTCTTTCCCATATTCTTCTAACAAATTCAGAATGCTAATCACATCAGCACAGTTGGATTCTTGTAATTCACTTCTCATGACAAATTTTTTAAAACTTGACATATATTTTGTACTTAAAAAGATGAAGAGACAGACACAGAAGATTTATGTTTTTATCCATGAGGAATAGAATGGAAAAGCATGATACTTTATCACTAAGACTTTGTCTTATGCAATAAATATACTTACTGCCTATTTCAGGAGGAAATAGCCAAGAATTAGACACCTTTAGACACACAGAAAAGTCTGTGTGAATACTAATCAGTGTAGAGACTTGCTACTGGTTAAAGTGCAGGTGAACACATATGTGCTTTTAATGGAGGGCATGTGAGCCCTTTTTCAGCTGGAGCAAGGTGTGGAGTTTGCTGTTAATAATGTAAAAACTGTAATAGTAAAATATAATAATCTGATCTTTGTGAGAATGAGGTTTGAGCGGACGGTGAAGTGGCTCTTGGTCCTTTAAATTCAAGGCATGAAGGTTTGATGGTCAGTATATCAACACCGAGGATCTTTCCCAAACCTTCCTGTATTATTACTGTACTGCAGTTTTGGCCACTGTGAAACACTGTTTTGGCTCTAAAAATTGAAGTGGAATAGTGTGTCCTGAGTATCTACACACATACAAGGAATAGGACTTGAAATTTTGCATTAGTGTTTGTTAGATATACGTAAAAAAATTAAGACTGGATTGTTAAATTTACATAAAATATCTTGGTAAATTTAGGAATTAGAATTAACTCAGAACTTTGGTTCAGTATCATGAACCAAAGACTCAGTGTAGTGATGGAATTTGTGTAATCATCATAAAACTATAATAGTTAGATTTTATATTACATCTGGCAGTAAATTGGACAAAATAAAAGGAAGTTTTTCAAGTTCTATTAAGTAAGGTCATTTCCCTCCGTTTAAAATCTCCTCTTCACTTGGATGTGCCCTTCCTCCTTATTAGTTGCACATAGTAAACAGGTCAAAGAAGGAAATACAGCCTTGACTTTCTAACTATGTTGCTTCTTGGCAAGAAATTCATTACAGATTTAGAATGCATATTTTTCTGCCTGTCACCAGCAGAGCCCATATGTTAAATAGTATTAGAAAGTGATGCCAAGAGATATATGATGTCTTTGGGCCTTGGTGGATACTGTTCATGTTTTATTTAAAGAAATTCCTTTAAAACTTAAGGATGATTTATTGCTCACTTGCTGTGGTGATATACTGTTCCTTCTCTCTTAGTGGGTTGCTTCTGAGTTCTCTAGAGCTTAAAAATTGTTTTGACTAGCTTTTTGTGTGTGTCTGATCTGCTGATCTGTAGCATAGTGTAACTATTTGGAGTCTAGACTTTCTCAGTTCGAGTTCTTTAGAACTTAAAAAAGTATTTCTGCTTAATTTTTAGAAGAAGTTGTGTCTTGGGCATCTGTAAAGACACTACAATTAAGAAACCTGCCTCCACAATGAGTGTTGATTCTTTTTTCAACTAGTACTGGTTAATAGTTGGATTTCTCATTTTTAATGTCTGTGGGTTTGTTATTTGATATGTCTGTTTCCTGGAGATATGTGCAACAGAGATATGATGATAGTTTGCTGTGTAAAATGTTTTGAGACTCTTACGTGGAGCACGAATATACATCTTTATATGAAGCTTTGTAGTATACCACTGGATTGGCAGTTGAAGAAATGCTGTGAAACTTGTGGAATTTTGATTTTTGTTTGCTTTTGTTTCACTTCAGTGTTTCTTACTGAAATTACACAGGACAGTTTTTGCCATGTGTTTTCAGAGTTCAGATGTACACCTTTGCTTTCTGAACCTTTAACAGTCAAGCAGAGCTAATTAAAATGGTTTATACTGGGGTGCCACTTTTAAGTTACTGTTCATTGTTTTACTACAGCTTAATACTCATAAGAAAGAAGTATTTTAAAAACCTTTAAATATTCTACGACAGAGTAGTTAATATGTTATTTTGATGGGCATGAAGTTTCTTCTGGAAATTGAGCCACAAATCACTATTTTTAATCATGTGGTGATCACAAAGGGTTGTGACATTTGCCATCTTTTACATTGGTCAATTTTTAGCTTATGAATCTTGGAAAGAAATGGACTGTTGATAGTTCAGGAAATTTTTGCTGTGTTGATACAGGTTAATATCATAGAACCATAGAACAAGAAGTATCAAGTTATCTTCAGCTATAAATGTACTTAAAAGGAATTGAGAAAATAACCATTTTTTCTGTAGTTTATATATTTGTCTTTTAGTTGGAACAAAAGGCATCCATTTTAATGGCACATAAAACCACAGGAATGTTTAAATACTTGCAAAATACTGTCTCAGTTGACTTTCCGGTATTCATTAGGAAGGGAAACAGCTGTTCTTGGTGAAAAACAGATTTGTTACAATATTGTTAAACTGATATAGTGCATTTTTTCCAGAGTGGTAAAGCCCACAAAGTCGTTTAGTCAATAATGCAGGCATTTCTGATGTGCAAATGTTTTCTTAATGATTGGCATTTGAAAATTTAAATTTAATCTGCATAAAATCTGACCCATGAAAATGAAGAAATTTTGCAACTCTCAGACTTTATGTGAGTGTACAGTAGAACATCACTGATGGTTTTAATGTTTTGTTTTGTTTTGTTGCAGTCGAAATCAGCTTTCTTCTTTGCCAGCTTGCCTGTGTGGTCTTCCTCTAAAAGTCTTAATTGCAAGTAACAATAAGCTAGGTTCCCTTCCAGAAGAGATAGGTCAGCTAAAACAGTTAATGGAATTGGTATGTTACTGATCTTTTTTTTTTTTACTTTTTATTTTGACTTATTTTATGTTTAAATAGAAACAAAAAATCACTTTGCACATATATTTGAACGAGTGTTTAATACTATAATGCAGGTTGAAAGACTAAGTTTTTTTCAAGTGTTGGGTAGTAACACAGTAATAGTTTCCTTGATATTCTTTTGAGACTCTTTTAAACAACATCAATACCCTTGGTTCATTCAAAACTCAGCTTCAAAGTTCGTGGTCTTCACCGGTTTTTCTCATCCCTGCACTGACTCCCTGTTTCACTGTGTCACGGTCAGAAGTTCTGGCATCAGGCTCTGCAAGGCTGTACCCCTTCCTTAGCACCCTCCCCTCCTTCCCTTTTGTCTGTTACCACTCTCTGCTTACCACATTTCATTCCACTCCTGATACTGGTCTTATCAGTCTGTTTTCATTTTATTTCATTACGTTTGTCATGCAGCCTTTCTTTCTTGGAACACTCATCTAAACAGATCTCCAAAGTTATATTCTTCTTGTTTTCAAAACTACCCACATGAATACTGTTTCTACAAGCAGTAGGTCATCTGTAATAGATCATTCACTCAGTGACAAACTGAAAAAGTATAAAAATTATTTGGTACTACAGGTACTATAGTGTGGAAAATATATATAAAATAATGCTTCCCTTTCTTTATCTTCCTTTTCTATAGGAAGACTGAGATTTAATTCTTTATGGCATATGCTTTATGTCATCTGGTTATTTCTATTCATCTTGACCTTTTGAGATATGAATTGACAAATAAACTACATTTTGACACTGCTAATTTATGCATAGACTTTGAACTTTCTTCCAGCTGCTACTGTCTCCTTTGAAAGCGTTTATTGTGCACGTCTTCTCTGTAGCCGAAAGTGCCTGCTTATCATGTTATTCTTTTTACAATAGTAGTTCCTCCATTAAACTGTGTTGCAGAAATCGAGCTAATCTTGCTCTAGGCCCCAGTCCTGCTAATGATTCTTCATATGTGGAGTGAAGTGGCAATGGAGGGGCTTCTTTCTTCTAATATTCTTGAACGGCATTCTGTGGTATCAGTCTTCTGTCATAGATTACAATTGATCTGGCTGTTGATGAGGATGGACGGGTGGTTACCTTTTCCTTTCTGAGTTATGCCTGAACTAAAGACTAGCAAGTTTGTTTTGTTTGGTGAGCATTATTGGTTTATCTTATCAAACAGTTTGAATTTGTGTGTGTGTGTGATGGGTTTAGTAAGATTACAAGAATGGTTCTGAATTAATCTTAAAAGGAAAAATATTGTTTTTATTGTGCTTAAAATAGATACAATAAAAGATGATGGTTCCAGTTTTAGTAAAAAATGAGTTTAAAATTAGTAACAAAACTTAGTAAAAAATCAAAAGCTTGAAAATCAGTGTAGATTATACTCAAAGCAGATGGGGTTTGTTTAGTTCAAACATATGTTTAAATTCTGGAATACTGGATTTTCGTATTGCTTTCCACTTACAGAATAGTTTCAGTGTTACTCTTCCTCAAGAAGAGCACAACAATTCCTGCTCTAATAATATTTCAAATGAGAGGGTCTAGCAACGTATCACTTGGTAGCCTAGAAGATTTATGAAAACTGAAAAAGGTCTGATGCTTGTTCTTTGTGATTAGAAAGCGGCGGGGGGAGTAGTTGAATAACAAGTTTTTGTTAAATTGAGCATGATTCTGCTCAACTGAGATGACCTTATTACTTAGTTTGATGCCACCATGTGTGTTTGTTACATTTCTAGTGAAGTGAGTTGTATTATTTAACTGGAAATGACATAACTGATGTATCGGGAGAAGCAAATAGTGGTAGGATTGAGAGTGAGCATCTGTATTGGCATGTATAATATAATGCGGTTTGGATAATAAGGTGATCGTTGTTCTGAAATGAGCAAAAAAGCATAAATAAACAAACAAACAAAAAAGATTAAGTCATACTGCAGTTGTTGCATGAAAAATTCAGCTGTGTGAGAGCAATACCAGCCTGAATAGCAGGGAATTCAAGCAGAACCATCGCCCAGCCCTCTGGCAGGGAATACTGCTGTTTTAATGCGTACACAGTGCTGGTGTTGAGCTGGGCCAGGGGGTTGGTCCCGAGATGCCACCTGGCTGCAGTGCTTGTATTAATAGGACTTTTCCAAGCAACCTCAGGTTCCCCAAATGTTTCACAAGCTGCATGCAGTAATAACTGTCTGTACATAGCAAATGGATTTTTTTATCTAACTTTTTTAAACAAAATTTACCTCTATAGCCACTGTAAAGTGATATAAACATAATTTGCCGCAAATTAGATCAGATCTTTCCAACAAACGTTGCATTTTTGCCATCCTCCTCCAAAATGGAGCAGGTAATTCTTTTTCTATTACATGTATGTATTTCTATAAATTTCTTGGCATAGAGTAACTTAGATATTACATGCAGAAAATGTTCAGGTCTTCTTTTAATTTCTAGGGTTCTGACAGCTAATTTACAAGCACCAAAGTAACAGAAATTATTCTCCCTGCAGAACACATTGCAATTAATTGCAAAATTTGGTTGGGGTATTTACTTTTATTTGCAGCTCATTATCTCAATCATGCATCTACTGTCAGCCAGGAGGATGAGTGCAAAATTAGCGTGAAGATAATCTGAAACCTAATTTCTGTCAGGGAAGAGTAATTAGGCAGAGATGGCTCAGTAATTGTACCCAGAACTATCAGCTGTATAGTAAAATTCTGGTCTCCATGCTATTGGGCAGTATTGCACTGCTGCCTTCTCAGATAGTGGCCCTCTGCATCTCTGGGATGCTCCTGTCTCATGTTGGAAGCCTTTAAATTATGTCCTTTACCTCATTCATCTAATCAACCTGACCATGCAGAGCCTGCTGTTGCCTAAGAAGGTCCATGTGCTCATGTACTGTGTAGCTTTTTACTGCTCCATATGGCTGTATGTCACAAGCTTTCTGAATCCACACGCTTTTCAGGAATAACAGCTCAGTCAGGAGGCCCAAGTTTAAAATGAATGTAAAGAGGCAGTTTGCCTTAATTTGAATGGTTTGGATAAACTCCCTGTGTGTGTGTGAATAAGTATGTTAATATAGACTCAGAGTCCCGTATTGATCGGTTTAAGACCATTTAAACTTTACCATAAACAAAGGAAAAAAGCTGATAATTTTAATTTGCTTTCATGCCACAGCAATTAATGTTACTTTTAAATATGCCTTACATTTCTCTGATTTTGAGAAATTGTCTTGTGTTGGCAGAACATGGCCTAACTGGTAAGAACAAAATAGAATTAGTGCAAGTCTGACCTTAGCAAATACTAGCCCCTCAGAACGTGTTTGAACATCAGTTGCCTGCAGACGTCCATGAAGCAAACTCCTGGTTGTATAGTTCCTTAAAATTATTAGCTTGAAAACGATAAGCATTTGACTCTGATAGTATTGTGTCCGTTATTGGCAAAGTAAATGGGAAAGGTAAACACTGTCACATGCACACTCATGAAGTCTAATAGTAGTCAAGAGCATTACTAGGAATAATGTTATAGGTCTTTGTTTTCCATGGCTATTCAAACAAAGTAATAAACAAAAAGCAAGTTGGGCTGCAGTGTTTAGTAGGATGAAGGATACTACTGTCCCTAGAGATGTTGTGAATGCTGACATGCTGTCACAACAGATCAGTCTTATTGAGGATGTTTTGAAAGGCTGTAAGTGGAAGTGGACTTTGTTTTTGAGGCTACCCGCTGCCAGGCTTTTTTTTTTTTGGCACTTGCTTTACAATTCTCTGTCTCTTTCCCTGACTTGTTCTGATGTGTATGCTTAAGTGCACATGGTCCAGAGTTTCTTTTCCACAAGGTGACTTTAAATTTAAATTCTGTGCTCTAAAAATCAATTATCTAATTATGAAGTCGTTTAAACTGTGTAAATTAAAAATAGGACACTAAAGCTTCAAAAATAAGTGATCTCGGAACAGTGCAATTAGCCAAACTTTGTGGCAAAAAAAGCACTCATTAGCTGGGATTTTTAATTTCCTTGTCTAAAAGCTACAATAATTTCCTGACTGTGTTTTGAGAAGGGAAGGAAGCCTTGGCAACAGTGAGATTCTGTTACAAGAAGAAACTTGTCTGATACAGGCAGCAGCATTGCCAAATCACATTTTGCTTTTACTATCATTTTTTGGAAGATACAGAGTTAATGCGATACTTTTGACTAGTATTAAAACAAATGTCTTCAAAGAGATTACTTAGAAATCTGACTCACTTCTAGAACTTTTGTAGTCCAAGAGCTTCCAGATACTGTATAAATCAATTTGAAACAGTCTAGAGAGTAGGTGTATTCCGTTGGCTATTCAGGAAGATTTTGGCATGACCCCACTTAGCTTTCATACTATGAAATACTGTTTCCTTCTTTTAATACAGAAATGAAAACATAATTGGGACATGACTCAAATTTACAGTTTGCCTGGGATGTAAGAACAGGTTTCAATCCATTTGGCAGCAAAAATGATAGCTAATACCTGACAACTGTCTCATTTTAGACTGACTTAATCCGAGAAGTTGTTCTTTCGTACACATTTGTAGCAGTTTCCTGTTAGAAATAATGTTACAGTATCATATTTATTACAGTAATACCACTATGTATAAACTTCTTGTTTGAAGTTGTGCTCAGTATTGCCAGATCCTATACTTTCAACTCAACTTTACCGAAGTTGCTCCTTTAGGAATGCTGAAATGAGGATGGATATGAATTTCATCCAGATTACTAAACCACTTGTATGTAGTCATCAAAATCAGACCTGCTTAGAACCTGTCTTGGTAGTTAAGAAGTACATTTTACAATGAATAATATGTTGAATATCTGTATAATACTAAACAAGATCTGTGCTATGTTATTATGGCCTACTGCATGCTGTGAGGATCAAATGTAATGATGCCTTTACTGAGTATCATTACAGAAGGCTATTGCTGATTATTATTATTATCATCATCATAATCATCATCATTATTATTGTTATATTTTGCTTAAATATTCCCTCTAGAAGAACAAGAACCTTTTTAAAAACTCAGATCCACACACTAGCAGTTCATCCTAATGTGTTAGGTTATATAACCATGATACTGAATTCTTCATGTGAAGAAAAGAACAAAAAAGTAGAACATCTTAAGCAAAGGGGTTTGAATTAACCTGTTCCTCAAATAAGAATTTGTTCTGGTTTTAGGTGATTTGTAAACGTTTTTCCATGTCCCTTGTTTTACACTGTGACAATAGAACATAGACTTTTGCATGTTTTAAGGTTAATAAAATTTTACAGTGGTAATAGCAGCTTGGCTACATTTGTATTATTAAACATCTAGGATCTGAAAGTTCATTATTATTTATTACTATTTTGCTCTAGGATGTCAGCTGTAATGAAATCACAGCTTTGCCACAGCAGATAGGCCAGCTGAAATCTTTAAAAGAACTGAATGTCAGAAGAAATTACCTCGAAGTTTTACCCCAAGGTAAAAGCAAATAACAAAAACCACCTGTCCTGTAGCTCTTTTTATTAGCATATTGGAAGTATTTTTTATTCATATCAGTAAATAGGATTAAAAAGTAGTAATTACTTTGTGTTCAAAATTATTCCATTGGAGTTTGCAAAGTATAACTTTGTGGTATTCACTGAAGAACAGGGTGTGAGGTTTTTTTAATATCTTATCTTTATGATTCTAGGCATCTTTTAAGTCGCACAGACATCTGAATGCAATATGGGAACTGTCAACAGAGTTTCAGTAAATAAATATTAAACCCAATACTTTGAAATATCTTTTTTTAACATTTGCATAATAATAACACTCTTTTCATTTCCCAGTATTGAATGGAGTAAATGTTGATCTTATTTCTCCCTGAGTTTGTATTTTTCCTGAATGCAAAGGAAGCTTTATTCAGAAATATTATTTTATGGCAAAAATAAAAACAGATATAACACCTTCTCTCCTTTTTGTTACTTTTAGAACTAGTGCATCTTCCCTTGGTAAAGTTTGACTTTTCCTGCAATAAAGTGCTTGTGATTCCAATTTGTTTTAGAAAGATGGTGCAGTTACAAGTATTACTGCTTGAGAATAATCCTTTGCAATCTCCACCAGCACAAGTAAGTAACAACTGTGATTTAAATTGTGCCGTAATATTGGGTGGATGATACCAAATTATAGACTATAAAATGTCACCTTCTGCAATTGCAGGCTTCTGAATTTCGGTCATCACTGACATTAGTTGTTGATACCTAAATAGGAAATATCTAAATAAGACACGGAAAATATCGTATGTTCTATGTATGAATGTGTGCACCCCTTGAACCAACACACATCTGGAAGATTTCCATTTTGTTAGCTGCTTGGTTATTTTTGTCATTCCTATCTGCATATGAAACCTAATGTCAGAATATGTGTATAATTTTGAAAAAGGGAAGTGAGAAATTTCCTGGATAATTTTTCTCTCTGTTGGTAAGAATCCAGTTCTAGGAGGTTCTACAGTGATTTACTATTAACTTTACTATTACAGTGATTTACTATTCACTTAAAAATATGCAGATGGTCTAGAACATAATCCATGTGAAATTTATTTAACTTTATAGTGTAAGTTTATAGATTGTGATACGCAAAGAAATCAAACTCCTACTTGGAACTGTAGGCCATTTTGAGTAATAATGATGATGAGTGAATGGAACCTGTGCTCTATGTCTTTGAAAGCTACAATTGTTCTAAATTAACAGCTGTTGAAATACTTAAGAGTTTTTATTACATGGGAGAAATGGTTTTCATAATCAATGGTGATGCTGCCTTTAAACTAAAAAAAAAAAAAAAAACAGAGGAAGTTGAAGTGTGCACCTAAAGGAAAAAAATTCTAAAATGCAGGTGAAATCTATCATAAGTATGCTTGGACACTAGCAAAAACGATGTGACAACGAATATAAAGGACACACTAATTAATTAAATGTCAATATTGACTAATTTTGGAAAATAATTATTCAGTTTATTGTTAATAGTAGGCTGCACCGTATATTTTAATGTAACTTTTTTTAGTTAAAAGCTCATTTGGATTTTTTTTCATTAGACTACGTTATTTTCTTGTTTTCTGTTTTCATCTCTGAGGGTATTTTTACTGGTACACACAAGTAATGGATTAGGTAATTGAAGGACTTAGTAATTAAAAAAAAGAATAAAATCCATTTTTCTTTATGTGATATTTATTGTAATAATAGTATTTAGTTTTCAGGGAGGTTTATGCTAAGTGACATTTGAAATAAATTATTTATTTATTCTAGTTATAAACATAACTTTTTTTTATTGTCCAACAGATTTGTACAAAGGGTAAGGTGCATATATTCAAATACCTGACTGTACAAGCCTGTCAGATTAAAACAGCAGACTCACTGTATCTTAATGCCATAGAACCACAGCATTTGCCACAACCTGTGGAAGAGAGGTATGTATGAAAGTCTCACTTAGTTTTTCCGTGTAACTCATATAAACAAAGTGAAGTAATATTTATATTTAGATTCACAAGTTTTGTTTGTTTAGGTGCTATTTAGAGAGCGCTTCTTTGAACAGAGATTTGTTTTACTGTGTTTTAATTTAAATTAATTTGCTTTTATTCTAGTGAAGTCTCTCTAAGAGCTTAGGAAAAAAAAATTATTAATCAATTCTAACTGAAGTTAGCAGCATGTTATTAAGAGATTAAAAGTGAACCTTAGTTTAAATCTAACCTCTTACTAGTGGCCTCCTGTAATATATTGAAAATAATTCAGGTGGTAGTAACTTTGAGTGTTCAGACTTTCATGTTAACCTATTAACACACTAAATAAATTTTAATTTCTTGTGTTGTTTTGTGATTTATATGTTGTTATACGTTTGTGACATAATTTTTAATTCATCCGAAGTCTTATCCATCAGGCAAAGAGAACTGCATGGACGTTGAGATGATTTTAAAGTGAAATGTGCTAATCTGTTAGCAAAATGAAAGACAAAATCTTTCGTGTCTTGCATCAAACATCTAGGAAATACCATCTTGTGCTGTTGGTTTAAGGACAGGCATTTGATATGAAGCATCTCTTTTCTGTGAGATGCTCCATAGGTAGTTGGAAATGAGCTTTCAGCCAGCTCTTTCTTGCTAACGTGGGCAGTATAATTATAACCCATCATAGAAGGTATGATATTCTTGGAGAGACGAACTCAATAAAAACCAAGGGTTGATGTGAATTATAATAGAGATGTGGCTTCTAAAACCCTGCGGGGGGAAAAAAAACAAGAGCTGTTACGGAATCTCCCTTTCAGTCATCTAGATAAGGTTTCAAACAAATTGTTTTTCTCCTCGTACCTTGGGAGACCTTGTGAATTTCTATCAGATAAATGTCAAAGGTGAAAAGAATGAGAAGAATCCAGGATGAAGAGTAGGTTTTCCATTTGGGAAACACCTCTTGGTTTTCTGTTTTGTTCTTTTAGTATGTGAGAAAATTGACAGGAATGTCATATCCTGTATGATATTTTGATCATAGTGGACATTACAGGTTCGGGTAAGGGTATCTACAGGTTCGGATATCTACTCTGTAATAGATAGTACAATAGATAACTAACAACCTAATGCTCTATCACATAATAATTACCAGATTTTTATTTTAGAGCGTAAACATAACCCAGTTAGGGTTTCCATAGGCAGTTTCTACGAAAAAATCGTTAGTGTTTAATGGTAAGAGGTAATTTAAGATTAGGATGAATTAATCAGATACCTTATTCATGTGAAGACTGATAAAGCTCCTTTTTTCAATTGCTGTATCCATCTGAATTCAATTATTACAGCTTTCAGGATAGCAAATGAAGAGATAATAAAGTATATTTTAAAAAAAGTTGGGCGATGAGAGCATTGCATCTAATAGTGTACTTCAAAATGAGTAGAGGGCATACCAGGTAATGAAACCAGAAGAGAGAGCAGTTGCCGTTATTATAGTAATTTTCTTAAAAACCTAAATTTCAGAGTCTATTTTAAAGCACCAAAAGGAGGTTTCTGTGTTAATAATTACTCTGAGCCGCAGGGAGATATTTTTAATGGATCAATGGTTACAGTTAAATTAGTTGACTCCAGTTTGAGTTCAGCTATTTTGATTGCTTCTCCCACAGTAAATTGCTTCAGTTGGACTGCTGTGCTACTTAGTAGCTAGTAACTGAGCATTTTTGTCTAGTGTATAGACAAAAGTAAGCTTATAAAAGATGATTTCTGTTGTTTTCATTAATCCTTAGGTTAACCAGCCATTCCATCTGATCTATTTAACTACCACCAGACTGTAAATTTTTAGTTTTTAACTGTACCAGGCTATTTCTCCCTCAACCATTAAGACTGGTTAGAAATTTACTCTGATTTAAGTGAAACAAGAACAGAATTTGAACATGAGTGCTATGGTAGCTTTTTACCAATTTCTATTTTTTTTTATTCACATCTAGCATTGATGACATCTACCCAAGTAAAAAGGACTCAGATTCAGGTGTTGGTAGTGATAATGGTGATAAACGTTTGTCAGCAACAGAGGTAAGTTTCTTGCTCTTTGCATCCAGCTCCCCTTCCAGCACTTACATTTTGACTATATTTTTAATTTGGGTAAAAATTTGAATAGATTTTAAGCCATAAAAACTCTGCAACCATATCCTTGACATAAATTTCTCACTAAGAAATGGCTGAAACAAAGATTAAAGGAGACTGGGATATTTTAATTTTTTTTTTTGTTTGTACACTGTCTGGCGGGGGCAGTGAGATACTTGCTTTCAAGTGGTCAGCAATCTACCAATAGTGAAAATTCACTACAGTTCTCAGGCAGTTTACGTAATCTAGAGAATGAGAACCAAACCAGAATCCACATCTGCAGTTTTCAGTGAAGTAGATATGCCAACAGGTTATACACTTACGACTTCTCACTTGATTTCTCTCTGACTGATAACTCTTCCTGATTGGGAGTTAACAGTGCCCAGTCCCAATATGTTCTGTGATGGGGCTTCTAAGAGCTTAGGAAGTACAGGAACTTTAGAAACTTTGCAGATCTTCATGTATTTACATGCTCTGGTGGTTAGGCAATGCTGGAAATAAACCTTCAGACTCTTTTATGGACTGTGTTGTCTGACTGAGCAAAGAGAAAGAATAGCTTTGTGGGGCTAGTGTTGTCCTAAGCAGTTAGAACTGACTTTCCTAGACTTTTTTTCTGCTCAGCTGAACAGGGCACTAAGTCTGGTTGGAGGTGAACTGTATAAATAATGATAAAGAAGGGAATAATTAGCAATATAATTCAATAATGATCTTTTTGAAATGTACAGTAACAGAATTTGTGGTCTGACCTTACGGGAATAATCTAGGTCACCATAGAGTGACTTTCTAACTACTTAAAATAATTTTATACTGATTCTTTAGTGTTTCTTTCCTTCTTGGAGGAGAAGGGATTCTGTTGCTTTTGAAACTAATGTATAGAGAATCAAGCTTTTGTACTGAATTTTTAGTTACTAAAACGCAAATTGAACGTGAATCCAGTTACACACTGATTAATCTATTAAATGTAATAGCATTTAAAGAAATCAAACATAGATATTTCCAAGTATTTGGACAAGTTTCTTGCTAGATGGACGTGAAACAGTGTTGTAATGATTTCTAGCGAAACCTCTAATGGTTTTCCTCTAGCTATAAGAGCATGCAGTCCATTCAGAGAAACTTTCGAACTGTTTTGCCATTTTTACACTTCCTGAAGCTCACTTAGCTTGTTAATAGAACTATTATTCCAGGATTTCCTCTTTAGCTGTATCACCATTAGAAAATAAATGAAAATAGACCTGTAATCAAAATGTAGCAATTTAAATGCTGCAAAAAATATTTTAAAGACAACTAACAGTAAGCCAATGCATTTTTAATAGCACAGACTTTTTTTTTGTATGAGAACTGTTTACTCATTCCATTCCTGCCTGATTACTGCTCTGCTGTTTAGGAGAAATAGATGCTGAGATCAGTAATCCTAAATGTGTTTGGTAATAAATTTACCACTCACTTTTCTTCTGATGAGATCTTTAATACCTGTGTAGCACATGAGAATTGTGCAAGAAATATTAGCATGTTGCAAATACAGATTCACATACGTTGCCAGTTGCAGTCAGAAAGCTACATACAAAACGTTAGATAAACAATAAATGATCAGTCATAAAGTGATCATTAAAACATGTCTGTGGGTTTTTATGAATACAGACTAGCATTTAGTCTGAAGGGTAGTGGCTATTGAGTTCCCAGTCTTTTGCTGGAAATACTGCAATGTCATTTTGCACGTGTGTAACTTAAAAACAGTGACTTAAATTTATCACTTGTTGGAATACTAATGTATTTTTTATGAATCTAGTGAATCGACTTTGGCTGAATACACCTGGGAGGGAATACCAGTTATGTATCTCTGTCTGACTTGGTAGGGTCATTCCAGCATCCATTTTCAAAGCTATAGTCATCTTGGGCATTTCAAGTGAAAGATATCTAGCTGTGATCAATTTGACAGCAACACTACAACTTGAAGTCATTTTCTGCTTTAAGGTAGTGTTCTCCTGTACTTCATCTTTTAGGAAGAGTGTAGCATTTTGATTCCTTTTTGACCTCACTTTGGCTTTATTTCTTTTTTTTTGTTGTTAAAATTCATTAGAATGAGAAGGTACTTACTAAGATCCGGATGGTGCCCGTGCTTTATTTCCCGTATGAGCAATGCATTAGTACCAGCAGAAATGTATATGAATATTTTGTCAAAGTGCATCATCTGAATTCTGTATTAGAATAATGTCAGGTATTTTTGATTCTTACGTCTATTGTCTTCTGTTGCTAGCTGAATAAAAAGTAAAACTGTGAACGAAGGAAGTGAGATACAATTTTTCACGTGTGAAGGAGCAATACTTTTGTGTTATTGCAGGCTGCTTTGGATAGTTTCTGTTTCAGAGTATACTGGCAGGAAACACCTGGAAAACCAGTTGCAGAATTCTGTAGGTCTTGAAAGTGAGACATAGCCTGCTAAAGGAATAATTTTTTGTTCCAAACTGAGTGGCCCATGGCTTTTTTTATACCAACACTCCAAAATATGTTACTCTGCTGAGAAAAAAAAAATTACCTGTTTTAGTATTCAGAACTTGTAATAGTGTGTATAGGAACATTTTACTGTACTGTTTTCAAACGTCAGTTGAAAAACATGAACTTTCATCTAGAATAACTAAATTTAGTGCTTAACTGTCACATGAGATGCATCCTGAAAGACAGAGAAGGAACTTCACTGTAACATTGGTTGTCTGAATGAATTTATACTGTGTATGTCTTTTTTTTTTTTTTAAGCTGTTGGATTGTCATTGCTTTAGATCTAAAAAAACAGTGACTTTTGTGCTTGAAATACTTGGAGCGTGGTTTGTTTCTTTTCCTTTTGAGATACTAATGTGTTTCATTTTGAAATATAATTAATTTTAAAATGAAAAATTTATTTTGAAAATGCCTTATGAAGTTTCTGAACACACTTTTGAAGTTTTTTTCCCTTTAAGCAGAAGAATACAGTCAGTGAATTCATAGAGTTAATAACGTGCAGCTTATAGGGAAGAACATTCATGGTTGTCCATGTTTACAAAATGTTTTAAGTCCAAGGTATTCTGGGAAAATATGAGTAAGCACATGTATCTTTGCGGGTTTTAGGAACAAGGTAGATTTGCTCCATTCTTTATCACAAACCTTGGATTCAGGATTTGTGCTCTGGTATCCTCTCCTGTGTTAATTGGCAACTCTTTAGTGAGCACTCTTCTCAGTATATACATTTTTATCAATCTAGGTTTGGTTTTTGAACTAGTGTTTCTCTTATTTTTTCCTAGCCATCTGATGAAGATAACGTCAGCTTTAATGTTCCGATGTCAGACATCATGGAAGAAGATCATATTATAAAGGAAGATTCAGGTCACCATACTAGCTCAAGGAAAGGTTGGAATGTAAAAACTATGGAAGTTAAATACAGGGGTTGTTGATTACATGCCTGCCTACCTACCCAGAAGGCTTTGAGCATGCACATGCAGTTGTGTAATAAAGAAAAAGTATGCTACTTACAAATCTTTAAAAATCTGAGTTGAGTCCATATAGTAATTTTCTATAACAATTCCAAGGAACTTGTTACACTGTGTCTCAAGAGTTAATAAGATCTGGTTTTGACTAGGGGGGGGAAAAGTGAAAGTTGTTTTAAACCATGCTTCCCAACCAGTAATATCAATATGCAGTAATTTAGCAAATGTACAATATCAGAGTCCATTTTTATAGTTGGACTTAGTACATATATAAAGCTTTATTAGTCAGGTTTGCCTCTGGAAACAAGTAAAGCTCTTCAGATTTTGTGAGAAGGTGTAATTTTATCTAAATTTTTTAAAGTAACTTATATTTTTCTGAATTACACTACATACCAAAAAACAATGTTTCTCCAAGTTCTGTACATACTAATGATAAATGCAGGAGGAAGTCAGTGAGCTGCATATGGAAACCACATAAATAGGAAGTCAGCCTTTGCACAGTGTTACACACTAGGTTAAATGAACTTCAATTGAGATATCCAGTGGAATTTAAAAGAATGCAAAGAGAGATAGTAAAAGTATTATATCCTACAGTGTTAGCAAACTGGAGAGGGTAAGTTATAGGATCATATCCCTGGAAATACTATACATAGGCAAGAGATTGGCATAGACTCTGAATAATTTTGGTAAGCATTTGACTCTTCGTTACAGCATGATAACTCTGAAATTGTATTCGACTGCAAGTCCCTGGCTGAGACAGATGTCTTAAAAGACTCGGCAGCTGTCCAGCTGCGTTCTTGTACCAGTACTGGCAAGACAGACTTGGTGTAGTTAAAAACTGACTCCATCAATGCCTGCTGTGGTGCTCCTGATAGACAACTCTATATGCCCAGGGTATTAATTTATTACAACTTTGAAATGAATTGGCATCGCTCTTCACAATGCAAAGGGCTTACTTAACCTGTTTGAAGTTTTTAATATGCTTGGAATTTAAACTTTGGTTTTGAGCTCTATAATTTAATACAATTAAATTATGTTGAGTAACAAATGTTGAGCTGAACCAGAAATCATTCTTCTGTCTTTTTTTTATTGCTGTTACTAGTGGAATTCCATCAAGGATCTTCTCACTTGATTGTCAATGATAAGGCAAGAGAAACAGTAAACCAGTTCGATGAATCGGATACTCTTACTACTGAATTTATGAGTTACATGAAGGCAAGTTTGCGACAATTTTAAGTGGGGGAGAAATATTTTCACTACTGTCATAAGGGCAGAGCAAACAGGAATGATAAACTGCATATATTTAGTGAATAAGAGACTGCAGTTGATATTCATTCTTGTAAAAAGATACGGAAAGCAAAAAAAAAGCAGGTAGGTTTAAAGTTATTACAATTAATTTAGGAGATCGGTTTACCCATAACTCTTTCTCATGTATGTAAGAGTTATTCTATAACTATGTTTAAGGCTTTAGGAAAAAAAGGTGAGTATGTTTTTTGTTACTTGCTTTGTATTTTGAATTGAGCAATTTTTTGTATTTGTTACATACAAGACAACTTTGTGCTAGATGTGGTGGCTAAAGTTTTGAAGTAGTGTTATGGTAGTAGTAAAAATTGAGAGATCCATCAAGACAAATTGTATCAAATCACCTTCTAGAGTAAGTGCTGCATTTTTGTTATCTTACAATGTGTACCCTTGTTGTAGGAAAAATCATGTTCTTCATTCCTGTAAGGTGAAGAAAAATGAAAAAGAATGGCTTTGTTCATTCTAGTAGGGATTGGAACTGGGAAATGAGCCATCATTGGAGAACGTTAGAGAAGCTGGTACACTCCTCAGCGTCCCATATGGCAGAGTTGGATGGCATTTATTGGTACAGGGTGATGCAACTGATGTGCCAAACATGATGCAAGAGAGGATGAGCCTCTCTTTTCTGCTGTTGATTCTCCACAAGTACAAATGCACATTCATTCAGAGAGCTTCTGTCTTTATTGGCAACTGAACTAGTTCAGTGTTCCTGCCTGTCTGAGATGAAAGGGGCAGTTGCAAAGCACCAAGTGGAAGCTTTAAAGAGAGTGTCAGGTTTTCAAATAAGTAGAACTTCATAGTTACAGGTGTAGGAGCTCTACTTTATGCCTACATTGAACCCAAAATAACTGGCTGCCTGATACGAAGTCTTGCATGCAATTTTTGTTCTGATTTGTTCTTTTTTAAAAAAATGTTTCATGACTGTCAAAATTGTCAGTTATGAATTCTGTTAATAATTATGGGTAAAGTACATACTTGCCACTGTTTGCATATTTGGAATTTTCTTACTTTGTAGACAAATCTGGCTGCAGTAGGAGAGAAGTAGGAGGAGAGTTAGGGTCCTGCTTAATTGAAGCATTGTTTCTACATGCCAGAAAGTCAGAGTCTGGGACATAGAATGAAGAATTCTTATGCAGCTTGACTTTCTTGTTACTATTAAAGGAGGGTAAGGGCTTTTGGCCTCAATAAAATCTGAAGAGTGAATAGAAGATCTTGTAATCAGTATCTTTAAAGGGGGGGGGGGGGACAGTAAGGAATGGAGCAGAAGCGTTGAATTGCTTCAGCTAACCAACCTAAACTGTTACATAAATTAGGTCAGTGCAGCTCTAAAAGCAAAATTTATCTGCCTACTTAATTGCAAAGTTCAGTTCTCATTATCACTTTTGTCTGCTTACAGAGCAGAGCAGCAGAGTGTGATGAATTACTGAGAATAGAAGAGGACACACAATGGCAAACAGACGAACTGTGAGTATTTTTTATGTATCTATAAATAATTAGCTTTGTCATTTAATTAGTTTGACCAGAACTGGTATTTCCTTGTCAGTTAATAATTTTGTAGACTTGGAGGCATGACAAATGCATAGCCTTTCACTTTGTGTGTGCTCAATATTTTACATATTATTGCTGAATAGAGGGGGTGTTATATTACAACTAATTAATTTGTATGCACCAATAATGCTGTAATTTTTTTAACTATGTAGAATGCAAGCTTTTTTGTTAAGTATTTTGATATTTAGCTTATTAAAGGCATTGTTAACAAAAGATTTTATCAGAATGTTTAAGATTTAAATTTAATATACATTTAAAAAATCGGTTTAATTGGAAAACATCCCTCTGTTTTTTTATTTCTTTTGTCATAATTTTAGCTGTGGAGCTCATAGATATTAATTCAAGAGCAGAACAAGTGAATGTCAGTTGCTGGGGTGAATGCATAAGAAAAGGGAATTTAACGTGACAGTGTACTGTGAAGTTGTCACTTATCAGAACAGTGTAGTCCTATATGATGCAAAAACGAAAACTGAAGGGAAGGAAAGAAGAAGTAACTTTCTGAAAGAGCCTTACTGGCAGAACTAATAGGAGATAATACTTCTAAACCCCCAAAAGAATTACAAATGTTGAAAAGCAAAAGAAAGCAAGCTGGCCTTTAAAAAAAGTCATTGTATTTATGTTAATACATGTGATGAGTGCAGTTAAGAGTCAAATATTGGTAAATAAATTTTTAATTTTAGAAGACATTCTATTTTATTGAATGCTAAAAGTTTTAGTTAATCAGATTTGTTTGTTTATGTATGTATTAGGTTGAGGGGATTCGTTAAGGACGAAGTGTTGGAGAACTTTTTCAGAAGAAACTCCTTCCATAAATTCAACACATAACTGGTGTGCAGAGAGGCTGTTTTTCCCTCTTTATGGTGCTTGCATGCCAGTTGGAAGATGCAGCTCACAAACAGAAATCCAGACTACCCTTGATAATTGCTGTTATACCTTTGCTTTTTTTTTTCTGTTATAGACTAAATTTATCAGAAGAACAAACTATTGATATAGCAATGATAGAACAACTAAGAGAAGCAGTAGATTTATTACAAGATTCCAACAGGTATGCTTACAATAGCTTATGTGTTAATGTAATATATTTTAAACTTTTTGAATTACTTTGGAGTACTCTTTTAACTGACAATTGATTAAGTTCTTTGGAGTTATGAAGTGCCTTCTTAGCATATGACTGTATGCAAGATTGTTAAGAAGGAAACTGGTATTCTCTTTCTGAGGATCTAGACAAGACTTCCAGTAAAATAAGCAGGATTTCAAGTATAAGAGAAGCCTAAAACTAGAGGTGAGGACAGCCCCCTAGGCATTCGTTTCATGTACACTACTGTGATATTTTGAAGTTCTGTCCAGGATTTTCACATTCTTTTAGAGATATAAATTTTCCTCTTACTCACGGTTGATGTATTTTCTTGGAATGAGAAGGTCGTCTGGCCCATCTTCATCCCGATTCAATGGAGCACACAGAGGAGGTACCTGAATTAGTGGTGGAGTTTCTTTAGTCTCAAAGAGACAAAGGAGAAAGAGGAGAGGCTGAGGAATCTATTTAGACTTCCCCTGACTATAAAAGGCAAGATTTTATAATTTAGGTGCCTGTTTTAAGAGGCTGAAGTCAGGTGGAATGGCTCTGGGTTTGTGACTAAGCAAAGGAATAAATATTTAAAAGAAAACAAATACTTACCCTACTGGAAAGGTCTGACAGTAGTGGTGTAGGTAGTTCTGTCCAGATGCTTGCTATTGCTTTTCTTTGTGTAATCACCTTCAGAAATTGGTTAAGTTCACTTTAATTCTTACTACTATGAGGTAACTGGTTTACAGCTTCATTTCTCTGAAGACTAGAAACCTCTATGTCACTTCCAGTCTTAAGTATACTTGGTTCTCTTTCCTCCCTTGACCAGATCACCACAGCTATTTGCTTTTGTGACTACACTGTTCTTTACTTTAAATGCCTATTTTGTTACTGATTTTCACCTATCAGACCTCTGTGCTTTTAGGACAGAAATTTGCTCCTCTTAGTATTTGTAGAGACACAGCTAGCTGTCTGTATTGTACATCATGTAAAGAATACTTGAATTCTTGAATCACATAATAAATACTTGAGTCAGAAGTATTTTTGCTTAATAAAATGTTGTACAAATTAGGAAATCTCTTTAGTTTCTATAGCTTCCTAGTACCATTGCTTCTGCATATCATATGAGGCTTATTACTTTGTGGGAAGAATGTTGTAGTTAAAAAAGGAAAAAGTTTGTTTGAAGACAAAGCAACAGTGAAAAAATTTCAGTTGTTAGCCTTATAAATTTTGTCATTTTGATTTTTTTTTGTTTCCAAATGTTGGCCCAGTATTTCCTACGTATTTAGGGTTTTTTATAAAATTAAAAAGGTCAATAAAGTACAGAAACCCTGCTTTACCATGCACATGCAGGTGTACTTTCATTAGTAAGACTATAGTAAATTTGAAATGAGACTTTTAAAAATGGCTAATCATGTAATATTTTAACTAATAAGTATGATTATTAAACTTGTAAAATGCTTGTTCTGTTACTATTGTATTAGTGTTCTGCACAGTTTCAAATCTGTATACCCTACGTACACATAAGCAGCATTTCAGTTCTGGGAAGGAAAAAGATTTCAGATTCAATTTTCTTTTTCAATATTTTCAGATGTTTGCTTCATATTCTATATTCCCTTTCCTATATTTAGTGCTTTCTTTAATTTTCTCATGCACTGCAAGAGCAAATTAAACGTGAATATCTAACCAGTTCTGTGGTTTCCATTTTGACGATGGGTGCTAAAGGTCAGATACAGAAGAGTACAGTCTTCTAGATAGTGGCATGGTTGTTGGTAGTAAACAGGTCCTTCTGTTTTGATACGAGCCGTTGCTCAGGTTGATATTTGCAGATGAGAGCATTAAAGTGGCTTTGCTGAACTGAAGCATGAGGAGACACTTGCAGAAGTTCTTAAGAGATAACACTGAACAGGTTAAGACCATGACTCTAAAAGAATTTCACATTTGTTTGAAATAAGGCGCTAAACAGAATGGTTGCAAAAGCTATACCCCAGTGCAATGTTTTTATTTCAAACCTTGCAGATTTAGCATAGATATTTCAGAGAGCAGTGGCACGAATCTGTATCCCATGGAAGCAGCACCAGATTGAGAATTTCAGGAATCTACAGTAAAGTGTGTTTATATACCTTCTTTAGAAGAAAAATAATGCTTTTGTTAGATGCATAATGTTCAAGTTGCTACATAATTCATTATATATTTCCATTTGTTTATCTTGATACCTAGTGGTCAAATACAGATGGAGATGTCTTCCCTTGATCAGGTACGTTAATGAACGTATTATTACAAAATATTTTTGGGGGGAAAGACAGGAAATGAGCCAACAATTTCATCAATTAATAATCTACCAAGTAGGGAAGGGACAAAGCTAGTAGGCTGGGGGACAGAACTATTTTTTCTTTAATGTATTTATAGAATTGTTTGGGATTTTTTTTTATCTGTATGCGTAGAATTTTTGTGTGTTTATCAGTTACTTTCTCATTCTAGTTTCCCTGCCCCTGTGTGTAACTATCATGTATGCCAGTTCAGTTAGGCATTGTCATCTACCATCTGACCCCCCGTCTCCCTCTTCTGGTGTAGGAAAACAGTGCATTCATTAAGGATAACCACAAAATATTTTGTGAAATAACAATTAGTGTTTTTCCAGAGTACTGTCCTATAGTTACAGAGACTATCTGAAGTATATTTTTGGAGTTTTACAGTGTGATATATGTAGTTTATTTTTTTTTTTCAGCATGCTGACTGGTGGACTGGTATTCTTTATGAAGTAGTTTTAGATTTAAATTATCTATCTGTTAGCACTGGAACTGTAATTATATAGTATGTGTTTACTTCTTTGTTTACTTTTCATCGCAGTATTTGTAAGAAATATTTTAAGGTAGAGTTATGCCAAAAAAAAAAAAAGTTCTATTTCCAGTGGTACACAGTCTGAAGAGTTACTTATCTTACAGAGAGAAAATGCTGAAGAGGAGCTAGAATTTCAGAGGAGGAGGGAGTTGATAATGGAGAAAGCAAAGCCTGAAGCGAGAACTTGTGAACATAGTGGAAAATGGTCATTGAGTCAGGTATGGAGGTGTCTAGATGCAATAAATGTGGAAACATTTGGAATGGATCTTTGCATTCTGTCAATATGTGTGTGGGGATAAGGGGATTAGGCCCATTTCGGGGATTGATTTGGCTTTGTTTTTTTTTGTTTTTTTTTTAACCTTAGCATGAATCTCAAGGTTTGACTCTAAATGGAAAGTTGATTAAGACCTGTCTCTTAGGAAGGAACTGATATTATACAATTAATAAAAGCCTTTTTCCTCTGTAAAAAGGATAGTAGTTGCAGTGGTTGTATTCCCCTGGAAAAAAATGTCACCTCAAAGTTATATCTTCTAGAAAATGAAATACCTGATTCTTCTTCTGCTCTTACCACAAATATTCTGGTAGTTATATAAGCTTCCAACTTCTTATCAACAGTAGGATTTTTATTGTCTTTAATATTGCAAGCAGACTGTTCATAGATTGAGATGATAGTTTTAAAGTTTCAAAAATATTTTAAGATTTCTGTACATTGTAATGATCCCAAAATAAAGAACTGCATAAAAACCTAATTCAAATATTTAAGGCATATATTATTACTTCAGAACTTGCTATATAGGGATTTTTGTGACTACTCTTGCAAGAAGATTGTGAAAACAAAATTACAGAACGTGCTGTTTATATTGGTAGTACAATAATGTGATCTATTGTATGGAGACATAGATTTTTTTTTTTTTGGTTTATGTTGATGCCTTTCAAATATTTTTATGTGTCATCACCATTACTATCAGATCTTCCTACGATAACCTTGTGACTTTGTTAATCTGGATTTTGTCTTTGCTTTTTCTTTAAAATGTCAAAAAAAAATGAGTTGGTTAATCTCCTTTGTTGTATTGTTGTACATTGGGTTTACCCCACTTTATTTGGAACAGTTCTTACTCCTTGTTGAGATGAACAGATAAGGCTAATTCAGTGTCAAAGTATGTGTGGTGTCTGTAGTTTAATGAACTGTTTAACAAGGATAGACCACTGAAAAAATCTTTCTAAGCACCTGTGGGGGCCTGATGTGGGTTGTGTTACGCAGGTGAAAATACTAGGCACATTCTGTGAAATGGAAACACTTCCTGCAAGAGCAAGTTTTTAATCATGCTGTGTTCTTTGCAGTACAGTAAGCACTTGTGTTACTGCTTATGTTACTAAATGAATTCAATTCAGCATAAATTCCAAATTCTAACTAGCACAGAAGTGCTTAAGCATGCAAGTCCCCAGGTAGAGCTGGCTGGAATCAGATGAGTAAGATTTTTTTTCTGTTTATTCTAGGTAATACAGTGGTTGAGATAATGTTATGAAAGATGTCTAAAGCTGAAGAATTTTTTTTAAGCTTGAAAAGTGGCCACGAAAGGTCATGAAGCAAAATGGGTGTGTAATGTTCCTTCCCATCTTGCTAGCTTTTGGAAAGCTCTGTGATTGCTGGGACCTAGTGTTCCAAGTGCTCTCTTTTATCTTATCTACATTTTTTATGTATTCAAAAAACTTTTGTCCTGAGGAAACTGTTTTGAATTGAATTATAACTTACTTATGCCAGCTGTGATTCTGCTAAGTTACGATTAATGCTGAATTAATGATTTTGTTTCATATTTATTAATGTGATGTACATGTTTCCAATGTAACTGTGGCAGAAGTGGTAAGCAAAGGTATGTTATATTGCAGTTATAAAATTAATTGCTTATGGAATACTTCTCTTCAAATCTGTATTAAAAATCTAAATTTGAGTATTAAATCTTGGTGGTAGTTTAATTAAAATTATGTGAAACAAAATTGTATGCTGCATTTTAACCAACAAACATTAAAATCTTAAAAATGCAGTTACAATCCCTTAGTATTGAAGCTCAAAAGTTAATGACAAATCTGTGTGAATAATTTCCACGTTTTTTTCAAGTGTTGTTTGTCTACAAATAGCAATATTATTTATTCTTCATGCAAATTAATGGTTTCAGTGAAAAAAAGAATTGGGTATTAATATATATCTGACTATCATGAGTAAAGTGCCCCATTGTATTGTATTACTAATATAGTTTCTGAAATAGTTTTTTCTTTTTTTTTCTTTCCAAACATGCAGAATGATCTAATTGTTTGGAATACAAGCGGGCAAACTTCTCACAATGAGGTAAGATGCTAGTGCCATTTGTTTGCCTCTCATGTATTTTATATGAGTGGTTCATATACTAAATGAAATGTGAAGGAATATCACAGAACATATCACAGACTGAGCTCATCAGAAATGGTTATGGGGCTTGTTTGGCCTATGGTTCATTTTTTGTCATCTTAAGGATTTACTGGCATATAAAAATACGCTTTCTGATAAGCTTATTTCTGTGTTATGTAGTTTAGTTTAAAACATTTTTTTTATATATTTTCTCCATTATGACACATTTTCTTTTTTTTAATTGTTTGGTTTTTAATTCTTCCTTGTTTGACAAGACTTACTGTTAATTTTAGTGTAATTTCTTTTTGCAGAGTTGTGTCATGTCCTTTATTAGGTTTCAGAGGGGAGTCTGATTTTATTGAATCTATTGCTTACACAGTGCCAGTCTCATCAGAAGATCAAGAAAGGGAAACTGTATGGAGCTTCTTACAGAGATTTTTTTTTCTCTTCATGTTTTTTATGCAGAAATAGGACTTCTCCTTCTACATTGCATTGCGTATGAGCATCTTGCAAACTCATGAGCACCCAGGCACCTTTCACCAGTCTTGGTGTTGGGACTTACATAGTTTCCAGCTCCCAGAGGAATCACTTTTTAAATGGGATTCCTATTATGGAGTTTGGTCTTAGGACATTTTCTGTGTTACCATTAGTGGTATGATGATTAAACCTCACCTTCTCCCATATTCTGCTGCTCCATTCTTCCTGCTGCAACTCTTAGCCTAGTTTAAGGTCAAGGGTGATTCTACTCTGAGGTGTATGCCTGATTTCTCCTTTTCTGCTTTTTATGCAGAAATGCAGTGTTGTATGGAAACTACCATGCACAATGGTAACTAATTCTGTGAAAGAAACAAACGTATCTAGGAAAAAAACATGTTTTTACTTTCTTTTTCTAAATGTACTCTGCCACAAAATGTATGTTTGATGGAACCAAGTGATGACATGGGAGAAATCTCAGAAATAATTGAGCTTAGGGAGTATCTTGCTGTCTTTTGTCAGAAATTTATCTTTTCCAGTGCAGCAATAGGGCACAACAAAAAAGGGAGATTATCAAGTTTTGAGGCTGTATTGTGATCAGATTATGGTGAAGTTGTGTGGTGGAGAATGTAGTAACTTTTGTATTTTACATAGTCAGATATGCTGAGATATTCTGGATGTTACTCTTATTTTGATTTATGTTCTTGAATTACACAGAATAAGGATAGAAGTCCAGCAATATCTCCTACTACAAACACCACAATCCCTTTTGGCCTGAAGCCACGATCAGGTAATGTGGGAAAGAAAATTAACCAACTTGTGTTTACTGGTTTGGGGGTTTTTTACATCTGTGTTTTTATTAAATGTCTCCATTTTTTTCCCTTAAGAAGGCAGCAATGTAACATTTTCTGTACAACAGTCAGAAGATCAGAACATTTTAAGGTTTTATAGGTGTGAATCAAGATTAAATTTGTAAAAAGTATGTATTTGACATATTATAAAGGAATCAATTTTCATCCCTTACTATTAAATTAGTTTTTTATAAAATTATGTGTGTGTACATTTAAAAAATGTGTTTATATATAATGATACATATTTTATATGTATATACATATTTATCATCTGTGCTACATACTAATTGAAATTAAAGTTTTGCTTGATTGGTATGTAGTGATACAGTTGAGATTTTGTTGAATAATATACCTGAATAATTGTTTGGAAGACACTTACACATTGCTCTGAAAATTGTTCCCTTCATTTAGTCTTTCAGTATTTATGCTTGTATAAAGATCAGGCATTATGGGAAGATCTTTACTTCATCCAGCAGCTGAGTGTAATGAATTTGCAATACACTAAATCTGGATAACCACCAATCTTTGTAACAAACAGCAGTTTATTTTAAAACAAACAAAACAACTAAAAGGAAACCAACAAAAAAACCCCAAACATACAGGTGTATTTGACAGCTTAGGTAACAGCTTCCTTTAAAAACATGATTAACTCAGTCTCTACTCTGAGGTAATCAATATTGTTATCTCCCATCTCCTCTAAAGAGTAACTGTGGGTTTTTGAGTATATTTCAGCATCCTAAGACTGTAGTTCTGGTTTCTCGCATTCACCACAAATGCTTTTAAGCAAGTGCTCTTAAACCACTACAAGCTTGTAGTTTCCATAACAAAATACCTTGGCAACAGTGGCAGCAATTTAGCTTTTTGAATGTTTACGAAATTGTACCCATAGATTTGGTGGGGGGGGTTGTGTTTTGGTGGTGGTTTTTTTTNGGGGGTTTGTTTTTTTTTTTTTTTTAAGTGTTAAAAGGAAAGGTACCGAGTACCAAGGAAAATGGTTCTGAACCAACCTTTTTTATGAAGGAAGATAGTTTTAAGTTTTTCATGTAGTTATGATACACAGTTTGAAAGATCCGTTCAGTTGCATTTCTTAGGTTGTTGGAATGTTAAACTCTGGCTCAGTTTTGTTCCTGATGATGTTATTTAGAGATGATGTTATTTCTATGTATATCTAAATTATGAAAATATAAAAATGATGAGCAAATGGGTCTTTTCAGGATTTCTTGAAAGTGAAACACTGAGTAATACTGCATAGTCCAGTGGCAACATTGCAATAACACTGTTAGGAGAAGATGTGTGAAAGCAAACAGGCCCATGCCATGTTACTGCTTTCATGGGATGTGGCCTGTGTTCTGAGCCACCAGTGAAATCTGCTGCAGGGACTGGAAGCAGCTTTATGGGAGAGCATGGAAGACCATGACTTCTTGTTAGTTTAACATGCACTTCCACATCTTGGTTATATCAGTGTGCCAAGATTTCCTATACTTAAATGACGCTAATAGGTCAGGGCAGAATAGCCTATTGACTGTTTTTGAGAGAATTTTTAGAAAGACTGGGTTGTAATGGATTGCAGTCCTTTGCAACAAATTTTTCAAGTCACACGATGCAAGACCAGGTGTGCACAACTCCTGAAGTTCTTCCCCCATTATATTGCAGCTGTGTATAGCCTCATAGAAAACCAGAAGTCAGTTGGTTAGAACCTGCTCATTTTCTGCACTGTCCTGATGTAAATTCAAACGTTTCAATAATTTTGAGTATGCCCATACTATAGTACATACCATACTGTAGTGTTTTGGCCATAGTATGGGTTGCTGTAAACTTGATAATCTGAACTTACTTTCTTTTCCATGTCAGATGCAACAGTCACCTGATCACATACAGTTTCAGTCATGTTAACTTAAATTTACAGCACGGTAAAATGGGGGGACTTGGCAATAGTTAAACTTTAGGTCCAACTTCAGATAAAAATACAGTATATTAGCTATGTAGTACCATGTAACAAAATGAAACCATGTGAAGACGTAGTAAAGCTGCATATTGTTTCCTGTTCTGCTCCCACCATAGAATTGCTCTAAAAATAATATTAAAATTTGTTTTGCTAATAGATTAAAAAAAATAGAAAAACGTAGTACATGACAGAAAATACTGGCATGATTTTCCTTTTAAAGCTGATTAGCTTGCCAGGTCTGTAGTTTCTTCATTGTATTTCCTTTAAAACTTTGTGCAAGTTTTGTGAGTTTGAACCACCCTATCACTGTTGGAATTTGCACTTCTTAATTATATACTGCTTTATTGCCCTAGACCTCAACTGGTGTAGAGGTCCAGCATTTCTGTGATCTAGGAAAGATTTTCAGCTTAGTTTGTAGTTTAATAGCTTTTTTTTTATTTAAGTTCTTCATGGCCTTAGGGAAAGCATTAAAACTCACTGGAAATGTAAGCTCTAATGAAGTTAAATAGTTTAATGAGTTTTAACTACTTAACTTCATTAAAGCTTACATTTGAATTAGTTTCTTCTATAAATCTTTAAAAACCAAGTGCAAGGTTAAAAGAACATTGAAGTGTTCTAACTAAAATGCGTACATCGTGCTCTGTGAAAAACATAGTGGCAAATTTTCAATGAAAATATATGCAGCCATATTTTTTCAGAAATTTGAGAGTTTATGTTCACTGTGTTTATTTTCCTCCATTTTAAATGAATGTTGGTTTCTATTTGACTTCCCCCTCCCCCCCATCATTTCATAATGGTTTATGTCTCTTGGAAAGGTGAAAGTAAACTGTTCTATGTCTGGTGAGGATTCCAGTTTTTTTGAAGTACACACACAAATGGAAGTGCGTCCAGAGGATAAACCACAGTGGCTTAAATTTCTATGTTGGTACATACTGATATGAGTTCAGGACTGAAGGTCCTTTTATTTTTCATTTTAAAACTAGGCAAAATATTGGGAAAATTCATATCTGATGGCTGACAGAAAGAACGCAAAGTACCCAAAGAAAATGTTTTGAAAGGTAATGAATGTATTTAGATTTCTTGACAGATTCTTTTCAAGGGTCAGATGTTTACATAGAATGTAAAAGAGAGAACATTTTTTTAAATTTTTCTGATTATTTCCCCCTGTATTTTAAATACTTTCATAGAGTATGGACTTTTCAAATTCACATAAATTTTGAAAACCTTAAAAAATACTATTGAAAAGAAACAATAATTACCAGTTTTCTTTAAACCGTAGTTTACTCTTGGTAAGTGCTTTTGCTCCTTCAAAAGGAACCCTTCAAAATAGCTAATGAGTTTGAAATCTCCCTCCTTCATTCATGAATTGATTAAAATGTTCAGAATGGTTGAAATTGAGAGTTGCAAAGGTCTTGCCACAGTATCTTTAATATGCCAGACCTTCCAGTCTGAACAGCTACTAATACATCTTGTAATCAAGAATATTTTTAGCTTTTGTTCTGTGCCATTTTTAGGTCACTATTTTTCTTATTTTCTGCTGAGCAAGGTGACAGCAACACAGACAAACAAACAAATTTGTACTGTCAGACTGAAACAAGCAGTGACAAAACTCAAAGTCACAAAGCAGTTTGTATTCTGTAGTGAGTTGTTCCCTTGCAAGTGTTTATGTAGCATATTCTTACTTGTGAGTCTAGTGTCTTCAGCTTTGGGAGCTTGTAGAGGATTTGAAGCACAATGTTAGTATCTATGGTGGACGTGCTTGTATTTCAAGTTTGTTGGAACACATAGTAATCATTAAAACTTGACAGTATTTTCCCTCATTTGAGTGCTAGTTACTGTTTTTCTAATATCTGGGTATTTATTCCTTCCATTTGTTTTCTTCTCTAACTGCATTATCTGTGTACTTTGGAAAATAGTGAGAATCCTGATTGCCAGCATAATTGAAGACTGTTTTGTCATTTGCCATAAACATGTGTTCTGTTACTGGTGTTGACTTTACTCAAAGCAGTAGATTCTGATTCAGAGTCAAGGCTTTTGTCAGGCTATTATGTAAAATCTATGGGTACTCTTTCTTAAAACTTGTTTGTAAACAAGTTGTGTGAAGTGCCGTGGTTACAATGATCTTGCTAAGCTTATCAGGCTTAACTGCACATATAATGTGTGATTTGCAAATACTAACATTTAACTCTTCGTTCTTTTTATCCTGCACCATCTTTCATTCTTTTCTCAAAATTTTTGCATTTTGTATTAATCACCTTTGAATTACATCTTCGTCATTACCATACAATCCTAATGCCATATATGAAATGCTGCTGCCCACTTTTATCCCTTCTCCGGTCCTTATACCCACCATGTTTTTGGACTGGTTATCACTCCCCTCCAGCAGACCCATCCCTCAGTTTTCCTCCTATCTCCTTCAACACACTTACACAGGCACAAACATGGGACAACTTTAGCTACAGTATCCCATCTGAAGGAGACAGTGACAATGGTAGGTGTTCTATATATAATTTACTTAATTTTGTGTTTTCAGATACATGAATATTTGGCAAATGCCCCTCGTGGCTAAGAATGAAAGACAGTACTCTTCAGGGGATCTCTATTAGACTAAATACCTCAGAGGATGCATGTTAATTTACTGTAGAATATGTAGTGTTGAAAGTAAATGATTGAAGAGTGTCACTGTTTTCAAGTCTGACAAACCAACGTTTCGCATACACTCCAAGAACTATTTTCAGTGTAGGTTTATTTGCTTGTGTTACTTTCAAGAGTTTATAAAAGTTGTACTCAAACAGCAGTTAATTTTGCTACCCTTCTTTTGCAATTTTTAATAGATACTGACTATTAAAATATCCTACTCCCATCTGCATTTGTTGATGCATGTGCATAACTAACTTAACTAGAAGAAGAATCTCTGAAGAAACAAAGCTGAAAAAATTAGCTAAGCAAAAATAGTGATTTCTGTCCAAAAGAAAGTGTTAATACGCTCTCAAACTTTTGGTCATAGTGAAAGTCAGGTACATTAGAGGAACTCCTGTTACTGCTGCTTTTGTTTTATTTTTCTCCAGGGTCTTATTGTCATAGCATATGAAGTCATGGCACTAATACAAAAGTGGGCCATGTTTGGGCTATCAGGATGGTATACTGCATCAATAGTTAAATGTTAGATGACAAATAGAACCTAGACAATTAAACCCTTTGTAAATAGTTGATAGGCAATTGATTTTTGTTTTTGTGTTTTTTTAAGGTAGTACTGTTTTTTCCAGGTGCACTAAATTAGAAGGTAGTGAAACTGTCGAAAGTTTCAGATGGAAACCAAGACCACAAATATTGGATGATAAATGCCAACACTTAGTTTACTGTTAAGGAAACGTTCGTGTGTGACTATTGAGAGGCCATTCTGGAAGTCACACTTGCACAACCCCAGACTTAAGGTGCTTTAAGGACTGAAGCCCCTTCACAGCAGGCATTTTGTTCTTCATTCAGTTCATTAGTTGACAATATTTGCTATTTGCCACAATGTTCTTGATTATAAAACCATAAAAGACAGCATGTGTAAGGAATCAGCTCCATGAAGGAAATAAGTGTGGAATAGAAGAATTGAAACTGGGAACTTGAAAAACTGAATTTCGTATGATGATATGACACTAACTTGACATTTTGCTGATGAATATTCTAACAGAGAAACCTATAGGTGGTTCTATTAATGCAGCACTTATCTGTGTTAATCTACATTTGTTACTGGTTTACTCTTTTAAATGAAAGGAGTAACACAGACTAGCTTGTGCATTTGGAACAGGTAGACACCTCCTGTCATTCACATATTTAGCCAAATGCAAATATTAGTGTTTATTACCTTGAGAAGTTACAACAGAAAATGGCTTTTGCAACTACATATTTTTTTAATTGGGGTTATTGCCTTTCTGCTATTTAAATTTAGAGTGAATAAATCAATCAAAGAGAAATATAACTATAAACTTTTGGCCTGACTTGATCTCTGCCTTTCATTAGTCCAGCCTTCTTTTTGTCACTTAGCTTTAGAGTCACGTTAAATCATCTTGTGGTTTTCCTGAAGTCTAATGTTGTCAGACTAAGTACTCAGAACACTAAATTCCTTTATGTGCAATTAATAGTGCACCTGTGTGCATTGGAACTCAGTACAGAAATGAAAGTTCCTGTACACCAGGAAGTTTGTCTTTGACTGTGGTATGTTGAATATATATTGTGTTATTAACTATTACACATCTAACTTGTTGAAACTTGTACAAAATACTTCTTAAAAAAATATTGGAAACAAGCATTACAGAATAACGTGGGTTGACCATGGATTCAAAAAGCAGAAACTCACTCTTCAAAAGAGTAAAAAGTAGACATTCAGCTATGTGTGTGAGGTATGGGCTCCCCTTGCTGGAAAATGTGTGTAATGCTGAGAAGCAAGCAACACTGAGGACTGCCAAAACTTCCTGTATTAGAACATTTTTCTTTACATTCAGTGTATAACTGGACCCTTTATAGCTAATGCTTTTGAGTGTGGACTTTTTTAAGCTTTGTTTTTTAATCAGTTAAGCGTATTTTATTGAGAAACTTCTAATTGTAGCTCCTCACTACCTGGGATTAGTCTGCTTTTTTCCTTGTGGTGGAATGTATGTCTCATTCAGGAATGGAAATGACAAAGTAATGCTAATAGTTTTTGCTAACAGATGTTTGTAGTCTGAAATTGCAAGGAAGTAGATCTTGGAACATTCATACTGACTTTGCAAAGACCGAAGCAAAGATAGCTGTGGCCAAACTGAGTGAAGACCGTAATAATAATCTGATTCTATGAAAATCAAACATAATTCTGAACTAATGCTTTTGTAGAGAATAGTTTGGAATGTTGCTACTGATAATAAAGCTACAGTGGCTTTTAAATACCATGTTCAAATAAATACCATTTAAACTCTTCAGGAGTCATTTTATCTATTATGTATTTAATCCATCAGAACCAGCAAAGCTCAATTATTAGAGTTGTACAGTGAATTAGAAAATCTTAGAAATTGCAACTACAGTTTTTAATAAATGTGATAGGAGATTTTTATTTCATCCCTTAAAATTTAGGAGCAGTCTCCAATAAATTATTACAGAGTTGCTTTAATTAGTTGTTTTAATTAATGCAGAAACTTTAATACAGTACGATCCTGGAGTTTAATACAAGTCTGCAGTTCGAATAGTTTCTGCGCTTGGAAAACTTGGGATTTGATGTTTTTGTTGCTGTTGTAGCCGTACTAAACTGTATGCTTTATTAAATAACATTTTATGTGTATTTCACCATATGTGAGTCTTTTAACAGCCTTTGTATGTTTGGGTATGTGCAGTCATGTGTAGCCTCTCTATAGTGTTAGGAAGCACAGATCAGTTGATCAGAACACAGTACAGTTCTAAATCCACTGTACTTTGGATATAGAATTCAGTTCCAAGCATGCAGTTTGCCTTCAACACAGGCAAAGATTAAATGTCAGTACAAGTGTGGACCTCTTGCATCTGGAGGCATGGCTCTGCTACTCTCATGCTAAGTGTGGGAGGTCACCATAATGAAAGATTTTATTTATAATGTGTGTAGATCCTTCTGAATGGTGACACTGATGAAGACGTGCAGTCCACCTGGAGAAGGGATCTGAGCTGCAGTCACTATCTGTAGTTCTCAGTCCTGCACATTTTCTACAGGACTCCCACTCTGCCAATGGGATTTCTGGTGACATCAAAAAGAATAGAGTTTGCTAAGATAAAACTAATATTTGGGTGTTTTATTCAAAAGGAGTTTAGTTTAACAAATAGCCTTCAGTATGGCATTCTAGAAATTACTGATTTAACAGATGTAGCAAATTTCAGTTGCCTGAGAAAAGTTAAAACTATGACTGTGATTGCACCCATGTGTACCTTTCCTACAGTTAAGAGTAATTAATCTTTTTTCACTCCTCTAGTAGGTGCTATTAGCAGTTCTTACACTTCCAATTGATGTGCTTTTTAGGACAAAAGGCTTTTCTCTTCTGTCCTGTTACTTATTGACCTAGAAATTCAATAATGGTGTTAAATTAACAAAATTGAGACTGTGCAGTAGCTGTATATAAAACCAGAGGTTTCTAGGCTTTGTGCTTTCCACACCATTAATTGGTACTTAGGGTTTCATTTTGCATTCAGGAGAGGGGCGTGAAAATAGTGATACAAAACACTTCTTTCTTTTGAGCAGTATAATTTTCCATAATAATCTTCTTGGCCTATAATTTGAATGGCAAACATTGGGACAGTTGCTTTTTCTGAAACAAAATGGCAAAGTGGCAAACAGGTGACAGTCGTGTTTCGACCATACATCTTGTTCTTCCAGACCGCTCGAAACAGTCATTGACCATGAAAATGGAAGTGTAGAGGTGCATATGTGTGGAAATGTCATGTAATTATTTCAAGGATCTATATGTGGGTAAAGCGATGAAGTCGGCAGGACTGGTGGGAAGCAGTAGTGCAAAGAGTTTGTGCAATGCTACATTTGCAGTACAGCGTTTTCATGTAGGCAGAGTTACTGAATGGCTGAGTCTGCATACATTTATCTTTGTTTGCTGGGTGGTGGGTTTTTTTTCTTGTTGTTGTGTTTTTGTTTGTTTGTGGGGGGTTTTTTTAGCATAACCTTATATAGTAAGCATTTTGTTCTGTGTAGGAAGCTTGTCACAGCTTGTTACACAATTCGTCATCTTTTAGGAGACAGTTTGACTTCAAAGAATAAGAGGTGTTTCCTGCTATGTTAAGATGGAGAGTTTTCTACAGATCAGACTCTCTAAGGGACGGTGCTGGTGCTTAATCATCCGATAAAACTTGCCCATTGAGATTTAGAATTTGGTTCAGAAATTATCCACTCCATTGTTGGTACAGGAAACTGTCCAGAGCAAGATCCAAAAAACACCATTCATGACTGTAATCCAAGATCAGATTTTCCTGTCCTGAGGACAAAGAAATTTTCTAGCAGTTTTTGCTGGAGGTAGTGCCTAAGGATTTTGCTTCATTTAGAAATAAATAAATCAAAGTGTTCATTCTTAAACTAAAATCTCTCTTTTTAAAAATTGTAGTGTTCTTAAGACCACAAAGAAATTTGGAATCAATAGACCCACAATTTACAATTCGAAGGAAAATGGAGCAGATGAGAGAAGAGAGAGAACTTGTGGAACAGCTACGTGAGGTATGTGAGTATTGGTAGAATGAATTTATGCTGATGGAATGTCTTCTTTAAGTTTTCTTTTTGGAAAGTTGCCTAAGTAGGAGAATGTAAGAAAGGTTAAATGAGGCAATATTACTTCTGCAAATTACACTGGTGAGACTGTTCCTGAAGTGCTTTATCACAATCAGATGTCTCTACCTCAGGAAAGGTTTTATAAAAATTGGAAAATAATAATGGGAGTTACCTGAACGACATGCAGTTAAACAGCATGTCTTGCACAGGTGAAATTAACCATTTATTTAATTTAATCAGAAAGGATGAAGTGATCACTTAAGAGAGAGGTCTAGAAACTATTTCCAAACAGCTGGAGAAATCTTCAGTTTTACAAGTAGAAGACAATGAAATTTATTAGTCAAAACTGAAAGCAGATAACTAATAACTAAAGCAACAGCTTTCTTATAAATTAAATGAATATTCCATCAATTGAAGATCTGAATACAGAAAGTGGTTTCCTGATACATTGTCTTGAATATAGAAGCTAGAGCCTGATGCAAACATTGCTGCATGTGGTTGCACAGAGTCTGCCTTACACAGCTACTACCTTGGTAGCAGTGTTTGTGTGACACCTATTTATGCGTTTAAAAAAGCTGACAACCTTTGCCACAAGGAATGTCATGACCCAGAACCTGTCAAGGTTTCCATTATGTCACATCCACAACAGAATGATGGTATAATTACACTCCTAAATGCAGTGCAAATACTGAAAGTGTACGTGACTTTGACACCACAACTGGATTACAAGGTTATTTGTTCTTATCTCACTAGCTTTATGGAATGGCTAATTGCGAAATTATAAACTTATTTTAAATAACATGTCTTCTATTATTTAATTTTAAAGCAAGAGGGTTCACTTTTTTCTCTTTACCAAATAGCGTTTAAAAGGCAGGATTTTAATGTAGAACTGTGTAGACTTTTATATTTTCATTGTCTGACCTCAGGCCCTCACCCTCACCTGTTTTAAGGATGAATTAATCTTACTTTGTCTTGCTCATTTTTTCTAACAGAAAAGATCCTGTTGAAGATTTAATGTAGTTGATGTAATGTAGAATGTTACGAATTCTAAACTTGAACGATGCCAGAGGGAGAAGATGCAGGAATTAGATGAGACAGACTTACTGGTAATGGAGAAGAAAATGGAAGTAGCAGTAATAAAATGCAGTAGGATGTAGTTATTTTGAGCCTAGTCTATTCAGCAACATCAGTGCAGCGTTTTACATTTATTTTAAGTGTTACCACAAGTATGTAACAAGTCCCCAAGTAATTGTTCCTAAAAATAATCAAAAATTATGTCCTCAGTGTTCCTGCCTTGTGTATTAGTTCAGTTAATCCTCACAGTGAAAAGTAGGACAAGGTTATTCACCATATCAGGCATGATTATGGACATGTAATAAGAACCTCTCTACCCAGTATTCATATTAGATATTACCATTAATACTGGTTTAATGTGTTACTGACCTTCAGCTCCATGCACTATCCTTCTTTGCCCTTACCCTGAAATGCTGTGTATGGAATAAAAGTTCTTTTGTTTCTTGTGAGAAGTTTGATTACGAGTCAAGGAGAACATATAAGTTAGTAAGTTTATACTTTATTCAAATAAATATACTCATTAGTATGTTTTGCTTTTGAACTGTTTCTTGGTAAGTTAGCATTTAGAGAGATTACACAGAACTTGCTGCCTTAACCAAGTTGTGCACTAAACAAGAAGGAACAGCTAATACATTACTCAGGCTCCTTATTTAGTAATCTAAATGCACTTTTACCTGTAGCTCAACCACTTTACCAAAGGCACATATTGTGAGAACGTTAGTGTTTCTTCCATACATTCCTCCCTTTTTCTGTAGAATGGGTGTGCTTTCTGCAGAAATTGTTCCGTCTCATAAAATATTTTGCTTCAGAGACATACTTAGTATTTTTCTGTATGATTTTGTTCATTTGATCCATGGTCACTTCAGACAGTTGTCATCTCAAGACTGATTTACAATTGAGCAGTACAGTCTAGCAAGAAATGCTGGTTGATTTTTGTCACTCGAAAGGTAAACACTCAGTAGTTTTAACATGCTAAGTGGAACAAATTGTCTGATGTCGTAGTGTGCATGATTTTTGAAAAAGAGAGCAGTTCTTCAGTGGTGATTAAAATTGAAAGAAACTGCTTTGAGTCTTCAATTTTACTTAAATCTAGTCTTAAACCCTGAACTCCAGCATGAAATGGCATTGGACTGGAATTCTAGGTGCACTGTGCTCATAAAAAAGTGAAGCATGATCTATGCTGAATAGTCTCACAACAGACAAATCAGTATTTTAAGGAACAAGTTTTAAGTTCATTAATTTATATAAATCTGTTTGTAACAAGTTTTGAAAAAGTCTCAAAGTGTATTCTTTTATGAACTTATGTAACAAGAATATTTTCTTATTTATGAATTAAACCAAGGTGAAAACAAAACATTATATTAGTGAGCTTGATGCACTCTCCCTTTTGTCACTTAAAACCTACATGTGAATACTTGGGTAATGTGGTTAGAAAAACTGGGAAAATACAGTGAAACCCCAGAGTGCATTCAGGAAAGGCTATTTCATGGTGAGGCCACCCAAACAAAGGATGTGTAAGGGAGAACCAAAGAGCTGGATTTCTTTAGCTTGAATTTCTTGCTTTAGAGAGCTGAGAATATCATATGCCTGTTGCCAGCTGCCTGAAGGGTAGTAAAAGAGAAAATAAAGCCCAGCTTTTCAATGATGAACAGTGAAACAATGAAAGACAGTGGTACAAATAGCAGAAAAAGAAATTTCAAGTAGCTATAAGGAGAAAATTCTTTGCCATAGTGGCAGTGAAACACTGAACGAAGTTGCTTGGAGATTCTGGGGGCTCCCCATCCTTACAGATACCCAAAACTTAACTAGGTAAGGCTTTGGTATCACTACAAATTTGTTAGACCAGGGAACCTTCAGAAATCCCTTCCAACCTACTTTCTCCTTTGATTCTAAAAAGAATTATCTATTCATAGATATTCGCATTCAACCAGTATAGGTTGAGGTAATGTGTTAATAGAGAGTAATGATATTAAGGAGGTTCAACTAGGAATAAGAAATAGCTATTTAAAGATAATGGAAGTAATTATCTCTGAGTATAGAGTTAGAATGTTTTCAAGATTGGAACACAGTTCAGGAAACTTACCATATATAACAATTCTACTGTAGGTTGTTGGGCTTTTTTTTTTTTTAATTCTCAGTATTTTTAAAAGTATTTTGTCTTCCAATATCAAATTCTTTTCATTAAGGCTTCCATTTTACTTAACAGATATCCAAAAATTCTCTTTTGCCTCTGAATATTTTGCCTTGCCTTGCCTGTTCTTCTGATCACTCCTATGCTTCCTAAGTAATTTTTAGGCTACTAGAGAAAGGTTGCTTTTTACTCTCTGCTTGTACAGCCATTAGCACAATGTCTTTCTGGTTCAATGTGTTGGTGATAAAGAAATTCAAGATTGATAAATAGAAGACTTGGGATAATGGTAAAAGAAGGCACCACATGTAGTGCAGTCACATGGCTAACTGCATGCAAATGTGTTTTTTTATACACTTTCTGTACAGGAATTGTGTTTCTTGGTAAATCAAAACTCCAAAAGCGGCTATGTGTCTACAGCACAGGAGATGAGGATATATATTCCATTTTTCCCCCATTGTCCATTTCTGTATCAAAATGTGCATGCCTTCTTCATTCACAGAACATAGAAACAAGATTGAAGATTTGTTTGCCTGAAGACCTGGGGTCAGCTCTGATGGATGGTGTAGTTCTCTGCCACTTAGTAAATCATGTTCGCCCTCGGTCTGTAGGAAGTATTCATGTACCTTCACCAGCAGTAGTAAGTTGCATGTTTCTTGCTGCATTGGAAGGTTTTATCAATTACTGTTTTAATGATATTTGGTTACATAAACCAGGTTGCTGTTCAATGAATGTTCTTTACTGTTAGGAACACTTAGATTATTGCAAATTCAGGTATTCTTTAATTTTTGTGTATTATATATACATATATAAAATGTGTATGTGTGTGTGTATCTATAAGCGAATAAAATTGTCCTGCCTTTCTCTGATCTAGAAACAAGGTTACTTTCATAATGGCCTTTTTGTTCAGAACATTATGAAAATCTGATTATCAGTTTTTATTCTAAAACCCCCAAATTTTAAAAAGAAAATTATCCCCTTGGTTGTTGATAGAAAAAATATGAGGTTAACTTTAGCAGTGTCTGGCTTAGCAGATGTCATGTTACCAAAACACTTAAAGCACTAATTAGCATATTCTTCCTGTTGAGTTAAATGTAGAGATGATTCTTTTTACCTACAGACAGAACCGAATAAAAACTTACACTATAGTGATTTAATGTTGGCTTGGCCAAATCTAAGTACCTGAGTATTTCAGGACATAAAATCAATGTAATCTCTGTGTGCACTTCTTGAAACTTAGTTTCTGTAGTGCTTTCTCTGTTTATGTCTTTTTCTTGGACAGATCGTTTTTCCAGATTTCTGATAACAGTCTGGTTCTGAAGAGGTTTTGTGTGTTTTTGTGTGTATCTGCCTTTTCTCTTTCTAGTGTTCACATTAGTAAAAATTTGCCAGATACTCGATTCTGAAAATACAGATTGCTTCTAAAATGTGGATTTTAGAAGCAATCTGTAAGAACTTCCAAGAAGACAGATTTAAGGAAAAGATACTTTCTCAGATGGTCTAGTGGAGTTTTGTTTGCCGTTGCTTGATTTAAAATAATTTCTGTCTTTGGTAAAAATATGACATTGCCAAAATATGCAAACTTGAATTTCTGGGGCAAAAACTTAAATTGTCTTACCAGTTTTTTGAAATAAATACCTTGTGGTGTTTTCTGTAACAAAAAGCACATATTTTAAATTTGTTTTCATTTTGTTTCAACTTTATATTGGTTATGTTCTTTTGCTTGAAACAACCTTCAAATTACTTTAGCCTAGAAAATTAGTTCTTTAAAGTCCTTGCTACTAGGAGGATATTCAGGAACTACCATTGTTTCACACCTTGCATTGAAAAAGTAAAATAGCAAGAATTTGCATTTGATTTTTTCTTCAGTTGCATGATACTTCTGTAAGTATTTGGTGAATAGTCCCGAGTAAGACAAATTATGGAAATATTTGAAATTCTACAGAAATAGGAAATTTGTTTTTCGGAGACGTTAAAATTGTCTGTAGTTACTATAAATTTGTGAGTACATAAAAAATTTAAAAGGAGTGAGCCTGATAATTAGTTTAGTCTGTTCTCCAGGATGTACATTAAAATCCTTCATCACTTTATTTGCTGTGCAGAAAATGGATGTTGTCTGTAACAAATCTTTAGAAATAGGCATGTTTTAGAACCTCGCAAACTGGATGTGAACAAGTGGAGATCTAAATGTGCTGGTGATTTCAAGAGCTAAGTAAAAGCATCCACAATTTATGTGCTCTGTATTTGTAGGCATGATGTTTTTAGAGTTGATGTTGAGCAGAATTTTATGCATTGTTGTCAGGAGAAATGTGGAAGTGGAGCATCAGTACAAGAATAATGCAATAGGTAAATTGACCGAATGAATGTTTTTGACTTCTTTTGCCATAGACTATTTTTTTTTTTGTTTTACAGCCTAAACTTAGCATGGCCAAATGCAGGAGAAATGTGGAAAACTTTTTGGATGCATGTAGAAAACTGGGGATACCAGAGGTAATTTAATTAAGTCTCTCATTTCTAGATGTTAAAAAATGCAAAACACATTAATTACTTTAAAGCTGAAGGATAACTTTATGAACCACAGGTTTTCATCAATAAAGATGTGTTTTTTAAAAAAAAAAAGGTCTAAATGTGATTTAATACTACTTTAGTGTTTAAGTGGATCATGTCATAGCACTTAAAAATTGCAAGTTTTTTCTTAAATTAGTAATTCAGTATTATCTCTAATACCTCCTTATCTTTGCCATGGAAAGTAAGGAATTGTGATAATTAGATAATATGTAATTAGTCAAAAGCTTGCTAATTTTTTTCATTGCACAACATAACTGCATTTTTACCTCGTGCTTTTAGAATATGAACTTCATTCATTTTTTAATTTTCCTTTTTTTTACAGTATTTCCTTTTTTTTACACTATTGGGTAGTCTATGCCTTGTCAAAGTGACTAATAACAAGCTCATCTCTTGTACTGAAACATTTCTACAGTGATTTGAAGAAAAGCATTGTGTGTTAGATATGGAAACTACATATGTATAAGGTTCTATGATAACAGGTATAAGTGCTTCAGGAGCTGGAAACAGAAAATATCGAACACTGCAGTTTCCCTACTTTTCATTTAAGAATGGCAGCATTCATCATGTAATTTATTCTCATCTTTATGACTAATGAATGCTGGAGTTCTGTTGGAAATATTTCAAAGACTCCCTTGGGGTCTAGAAGAACCTATTAAGAAGAAGTTAATTTCGAAAATGTGACCTCAGAAGAAGGTAAAAGTATTATACAAGGTCTTTTTAATCTGAACACAGGAAAATCGCATTATGTATTTTCACTGTTGCCTACATATGACAGTATAATGAAGGCAGCTCTTTTTAGTCTGTTTCAAGAATGCTGAAATTAAAGAATATTTTGTGTGATCTCCCCCACCATCCCCTTGGGGAGCAGATGGTAATGAAAAGATTTCACATTGGGAAAGAATTCCAATTTGAATTCTTTGTTTTTTCTGTATTTTAGAACTCGATTTGGAGGACAGCAAAAGTAAGAGATCACTTTTGCTATTTGTAGGAATTTTGAGAGGGAGACTTCATCTTACAGTTCCAATGAATGGTTCATCATAAATTTAATTTGACAATTCAGTGGAATGGTTGGGTCTCTTAGCCTGTAATAGTTCATTTAGTTCTTGTAATTATGTAATTCATTATGTTAGAATGATTTCATGTTAAAGGTAAAATTTCACATCAAAGGAGATCAAAATCTCAGTGTTGTGGACCTGTAGACATGGAGTGTTTAAGCTGCCCCAAAGCTCAGTGTCCTCTGATGCATCATAAGTTATCAGTGAATTAGGATCAGATATTTCTGTCTATAGCCTGTTGGGAAAGAAAAGGCAAAGAGCTGTTTTCATTGCTGTCATGAGATCTTTCAGAAATGGAAATAGAACAGAAATATTTACAAAGTTCCTTGCAGAGCCATATTACAGATGGGTGTGCTAAGCCTTTATGAGTTTTTTAATTTTGAATTTCTACAAGTAAGCTTTCTGGAGAAACACCTTTTTGTTTTTTTGTGAATAGACATTTTCATATATATATATTTATTATCCCTCATTTTTATTGCTTCCATTGAAATTAGTGTTGAATATTTTAGGATTTTTTAAAAATTTTATTAAGATGTATTCGTTGAAGGACTGCACGGAAGCTTAAGCACAAGGCCACATCTCAGCAGTCTGATTTATGAACTAACCATCCCTATGAATCTAAATAAGCATTAAGTTCTCTTGAAGGGAAAAACTCATTCACCTAAACACTAAATGAATGGCTTGCAATTGTAAATTTAAAATAGGTTTTAAGTACCATAAGGATATTCATTTTTATTAGCTGTTGGAAACTTGCAAATGTATATATTTGCCATAGATTTTGAAAATACACTGTGGTTTGGAACTAGCTGGTAGATGCCAGAACTCTACTGTGTGTTGGAGGGACATGCATTAGAAATGCAAAGTTGTGTAACAGCGAGTATGACAGTCAGCTGTCAAAAGTTTTTAAAGAACTACAGATGGTGTGCTTAATACTGCTTGTGATTGATGACTTGAATGTTGCCTCACTGTCTCTGGAGAAAGAAGTAAAAGGAGTGAATATTACTTTATTTTGAAAACAAGCATCTTACATGGGAAAGTGATAGGTTCCACTTTTGGGTCCTAATACCCGTAGATATTGGGCTTTTTGGTGATACTCATGTCCATGTTTAGGTCCTGAGAATTGACTTGAAATTCTGTTGCATGGGTGTTTAAAGGATTTAAAATTGTCATGATTCATGTTGGTTTCTTTTCAGTTATTTAAAGAATGGAGTACAATGCTATTTCCTGAACTCCACGGGTTTGGAATAATACCCTTTAGTCTTGTAAAATGAAAAGAAAAAAATAGCTGAGTTATGTTGTGCTGATGTGCATGGTCTCTTACTTCTGTGGTTTTCAGCATTCAGTTCTTGGGTTAAAATTGCTTTGCCCAGAATGATCCTGGGAAACTTCAGACAAGTGTAGAAAAATGCAGTTGGTATCTAAATGTGTCCCGCTGAGTATCAGACATTGTCATCTTGACCAAAGAACGACAAATAAAAAAATTCAGGAACATGAGCATCTCTTTATAATGGTGTGGTATGTAGATGATTCTGAAAGCCATTACCTGTCAGATGAGAATTTCAGTACAATGAGGAATATTTTAAGTGTATGGTTCTGACCCTTAATAAGAAACTAAATAGCAAGGCCCTGGCTGTGCTGGCAGCCTCTCAAAAATGTGAAAATTGAAGGGCAATCAAGTTGTGTCCAGTGTTGCCACTAACCTTTACTGTAGCACCTTATCAGAGATCCTTGTAGATCATTTTTTGAGACAAAACAACGATTTTGTTTGATGAGAAAGGAATGGTGTCAGGTAAGTATCTGAAAGCCTAAAGGTTAAGAAAATATCTGCTGTGCCCCTCAGGAGGTGTATGACAAAAAGGTACAATCTTTGTCTCTTGGAAAATTACAAAGGAATACTTCATTTTGCATTGTTAACTAAACCCCACCTGAATTACCTGATATCCTCTGTAATAGTGATAGAGTGACACTCTGACTTTTTGGCTGGTACTGATTGAAAAAGCAAGCAAGTGGCAGTAGATGTGTGATAAATAGTGCTGCTGGTCCTGCTGCATGTCCTGGTGACATGCAGTACTTGGATGGTGCCATTCACTGGACTACATTGTTAATGTCACATGGACCCACAAATGACGCCACCCATACTGCTTAACCAAAAGTGTTCTCCTATACTGCAAACACCCTCTCATGCTTTATTGGTTTAAAAGATAAAGCTACTTTTTAATTTATTTCTCTTGCTGTAAGTGTGGGCTTCAAAGTGTCAAATGTACACTTCTAATGCAGTTTTAATCTTCCTGGTAGCATCTCATCCCAGAGGTTTTAAAAATTATAAGAAGAGTGAATCATTATCACATGAGTATGTATGTGAAGTTATGGAAGTATTTTGATTTCAACTGCTCTTTCAAAGAACCAGTAGCAGTATATGTAAACAATTGCAAAAATGTTGATACGCATTTCTTCAACTTGTCATTGCCACATCAATATTCGTACTAGTAGCAAAGAAGTAGACTTGTCCATTTTAACGTGCAAATTAACTTAATTAAACTGAGCTGTTATTGTTGATAACTGTATTACAGAGTATTTTTTCTTATGCACTTTCAGTAGTGTTAACAAATACTCCTGCCAAATGGAAAAAATACTTGTTTTGTGGTGGGCTGAATGGTAGTTTTATTACAACCAAGATTTAGACAAAAACAAAGCTGTAAATGCAATATGTTATTTGAAAGGCAGAAGTTACATGTTTTGAGTTGCATTTCTTCTAGTTCTCAGCTATAAACAAATAAGACATCAGAAGCTGGATCTTCTAAGCATTTTTTCAAAAAAGAAAATTAACAAAGTCTTTTCAATGTCTGTGAAGTTAACTTTTTACTAAAACACAAATAAATTTTTATGATATGCAGATTACACTAATGTAATATCTTAAGTCTTTTGGCCCTTTTTGGAGCCTCTTCAGTTCAGAGAAGTTAGATTATTTTCTTTTTAAAGGAAAGAAGGACTTTCCCCACATACACATCTTGTTATATAGCTTGAAAAAAGATAAACTTAAGTTATTGCGATTAGTACTAGAACAGTAATTTCTGTTGATAAAAGGTAGTGATAAAATGAAACCTTTCACAGCCAGGTGTTCCAGCAAGAGTTTACCCAAGATTCTGTATTCCAGCACATCAGTAGTGATGCAATATGGTTTAGTGGGACAAATTATATCTTGGGTGGACATGAGAGACTTCTGGCATGTTTCTCAAATTTTCAGTCAGTTACATGGTGTAAACATACTGAGCAGAAAAGAGTGTGATGGTAAGAAATGGCTTTTTGGATCTCAAGTTATCATATGAAGATACATATTACAAAAGATTTAGCTGTGCCCCTTCCTGTGACTTTCAAGTCCTGCAAATGGACCCATTACTGCATTTCAACCTCCTCCTCTGAAAACCAGGTCCACTATGTTGCAAGGTCAGGCAGAATTATTCTAAAAATCCATGTGATTTGTGTTAGTGTAGGAATTGAAAATTAAGTAAAACAGTAAAATAAAAGACCAGGAGGCTTTTGTATTCTAAAAGCAGCAGAACAAAGTAAAGAAAGCAGCCAAGCAATTGAAAGTGTTTGAAAGCAGTTGAAAGCAGTGTAAAGTGTTTTATCTTCTGTCCACCTGTGAGGTGATCAGTTGGTAATTGTGTTTCTCAGTTTAATGAAGGGTATATTATCATTGCCACTTACGCTTGTTTTCTGATCACTTCACATAATCAGTTACTTCTTCATAGTTTCATCATGAGACATCCATGAAGTTGCAGTAAGTTTTATGAGGTATGACTCCTTTTTCCACCCTTTCCTTCTGGACTTGGTAATGTACATCGTTTGGCTTACAGTGTGGAGTTAAGTAGTTCAGTACTCGGTCAGTTAGAGTCCTGAAAGCGTAATTCTGAGGTTCCTTTCATTTGAGTTTTGAATATAGTGCATATGCGCTACAGATTTCATTCCCTAATGCACTTCTGCAAACTTACTCTTGATTTTTTTTCACCAGGGTCAAAATTTGAGGAGGTTGGTTTTGAAATGCTGTCTGTTTTCACAGTCACTGCTGGGGCATGTAGAATGAGGATGGTTTGTGCACACAAGCAGCTGGTTATGCTTCTGTTGTACCACTTCTGTCTTACCGTGTTTATTCTGTGTGCATGATTTTGACAGCTGTATGATTTAATCATATAGCTTCATAGACATCATAAGTCAGTCCACAGATGTAGTGATTAAGTATGTGTACCTTTTTAGTTCTTAACAGCAATTGTTTCAGTCCCATAAATAAGAATGGCAGTGCTTGCGATAGATGGGTGGGTGGGTGGTTGTCTTTGAGACTTTGGGTGGGGGTCTTGTACTTTTTCACTATTTCAAGATGTCTTGTTTTAGTTTCATATTTTTATTTCACAACATCAGTAAAATTCTGGTAACTGCAGTGGAAATACATTCACCATTACTGAAAAGCTATTTATTTTTTTTATCTACAGTTACATTACAGAATTTTAAAATACATGAAATATAACCATTTTACATAAAGGGTGAACGTCACACCAAATTATCCATTGTCACAGAACACACAAAAGTAATTAGACGTTTCTAGGGCTTTCCCAGGTTTCACTGAATTTCACTAAAACACAGCATGGCAGCTTCTGTAAGGCAGTTTCTGTAAGGAAGTTTCTTCTGCATGTCTTGGCTGTTTATGTACGCTCTGGCTTCTCCTTTATCCTTCTTAGGATGTTAATCTCTGGTTAGCAAGGTCATCAGCCTCTGTAAGAATTCAACCTATTATCAGCTCTCATTCTCTAAATCTGAAATTACTTCCTTCTCCATTCAATTGCAGTAGGGATTGTTGGCATTGTTTTGGGGATTTTGGGACAAAGATGAAAAAAAAATTCCTTGTTTTAAAGTTCTGGCAAATTTTTTTTAATACAAATTTAAGTTAAATGTATCATAGATATTTATTTTTGGGATATGTTTGCAACAAGTAGGAACTGAGTCTTGTATGCTCTTATAAAATTAATCCAGCATTTGCAACGTTTATTGGTGTCTTTGGTAAAAGTGCAATATATTACATAGTTGGTAGTCCCGAGTGGTGCCTTAAAACTTGTTTCTCTGGTAAGCAGTTTATGGATGTAGGTGTTCTCAAATACAGTACTTATCCAATCCTGTTTTTAAGCAAGATCAGCATGTTTTGTGCTGTTTGTGAGTTTTCATACTCTAGAAAAATGACAAATACAGTTGCACTGAAGTGTATTATCACACTAGAGTTTCGGGTTTAAAAAATTCTGAAAAATTACTGGAAAAATAGTGTTATTGCTAGGCAGGTTGGTTTCCCCCCTCTGTATCTGCTGGCCTAAGTAACAGAATTTTGCAGCTTTTGACTCCTGGTTAAGCTAGACCAGTCATGGTAAGCAAAAAAAAAAAAAAATTGTCACTTTTTTCTTTGTGTATGAGTGACAGTTCTGACTTCCAGTTTTACTAGTCACTTTTCAGGATAGAAGGACCTTTCGAATACTTTAAAGTTAATTTTATTTCAAACTGGACCTTGAAACTTAATGCTGACAGAAAACAGACATTGAACTTCCATGTCTTGGTTTATTTGGTGTACTGTCAGTTCATTAAGGAAGTGAGAATGAAAAGCTACTGCAGAAACATAGTATTCCTCTCAAACAGGGGAACTCTTATTACATGTAATTTTCTTCAGTAAGTATTCATTATCTTAGTAAGGCCTTATTTGCAATGTAAAATGGTGTATTTTAGATTGCATTTCGAAAGTACTAGTGTTTTGCTTGCTTTGATTTTAATGTTAAATATTGTGTGAGCATATTGATATTATTACTATGTATTACTCTTCATTTGTGTAGTTAGTCTAGAGTAAATTGCCACATCAAGTCATAGATACTTTCCAAAGAAGGTATGGGAATCTAACCTGCTAGTAGTTTAAAAATGCTACCTAAGGAATTTAGCATCCAATTCTGCAGTCTAAAAACTATTAAAGTTAAGTATAGTTAGTGCTACATTGACTCTTTTCAGTTTCTATCCCAGGGTATCATTTAAGTTGATATTTGAATACCAAGTTTTAGGTTATTACGTTAGAGAATTTTGCATACTTCTGATGATTTCTGTAAGTACTTTTTCTTGATGCTTCATATTGCTGCTGCTTGTGCTTTTAACAGCTTTCTAACCCACTGTTTGCTATTATATGTTGGATTTTACAGCTGGTTCCATTTAAGCATTTGAATGAGGACCAGATGGCCAAAGGTGTGCAGATCTCAGTAGAATGAGTGGATCACTTGCACTTACTCACCCTTGTGAATTTGGACATAATTTTGGAAGTATTTGAAAGGCTGAACTCTTCTAGCTTAACATTCTGATGTTATAGGATAGCTTCAGCATTTAGAGGAAATAAAAGAAAGCTGGGGTGTCTAGTGAGTAAGGCAATACTCAGAAGAAGCTATTCCTACATGTTTATGCTAGAATATTGTGATAATTTATTTATCAATATCTTTCTATTTTTGTATTTTTAATTTTTTGCACTCTTTTTCTGTTCTAATGGCTGCCCTTCGGGATAGGCTGACCTCTGCTCTCCGTATGACATCCTGCAGTCGGATATTCGTCACATTCGAAAGACTGTTGACACTCTGCTCGCCCTCGGGGAGAAACCCCCACAATCAACTTCTACTTTTCGCTCCTGGGATCTAATAGGCTTTTGTCTTTTCCATATACTTTTTATAGTCTTGATGTATATAACTTATCACTGGAATTTGCTAACAGCATAACCTGTTCGCATGTGCACAAAAACTTTCTGCTTTGTCTCTGACAAATTACAGGTACTTAATTTCCTTCCTTTGCCTTACAAACTTCTCCCTTTCCCTTGCTTCCCTTCCTTGTAATATCTTTGTTAATCTCTTGAAATAGGAAAGAGAAGGAGTAGCATCTTGAAGGCAAGTCCCATGTCTTCTATCCCCGCTAGCTCTAGTTTAAGAACTTATGTACCTCTGTATTTATAGTTTTTCTTTCATGTTGCCTAGACTACACACTAAATGTGTTAAAGCAGTGAAGCTACTCTTATTCCTCTTCTGGGTGTAGGCTAGATACGTATCACAAGCTAAACAGAGCTAAGCCTCTTACTTCTTGTGAAAATCCAAGAATACTGCAGATATGGAAGCAACTGAGGTGGCACTTGAATAGGTAATAGTATTTTCTGAGTTGGTGCCATTTATCTCTGCATATGTTGTGTTACAAGCACTTATAGAACTATCTTTCAAATTACTGTTATTTTTTAATTCTTTATATTAACAAGAGTACTGTAACTTTAAAGATTGTTGTTCATCTCTCCTGTTCTGATTAAATTCCATACTGGAGTAGTTATGTTTTCCTACTTACATTTTGGTTTTCTCCAGATTCCATAGAATAATCTTTTTCTTCTGCCACACAAAGCAGTGCTGAACTGCTTTCAAACACTTGCTACGTTACACCCCGAAGATGACTGTAAGTTAGCAGTGGGTATGAGCAAGCCATAGAATTCAGGGACTTGAGAATATTTCAGGATGAAGATCATATGGTGCAGCGTTACACAGTAGGACAGACTGAGAATAAGCTGTTAGAATCCTGTGTCTGCCTTTCTTATGTGTGGCGTCAAGCAAGTCACGTCACTATCTTCTCTGTTTCATTACCTGTGAAAATACAGGCACTGTTTGTTTGTTTGTGTCTATAGCAAAGACAGTGTAGCTCGGAAAACAGATCATCTGGGCAGACTCCAGCTTTTCTATCCTAGGAGGTTTTAAAGAAAAGGTTAGACATACATTAGCCAGGAGGTGTTTTGGTATGTTTGAGTTCTGCCTATGGTTGGACTGCCACACTGTGACCTCCATTTCCCTTCTGGTTCTGTGTTCTGTTCATCTACTGTAAAACCTCAAATAAGACGACTTTTTTTTTTTGTTTGTTCTGCTCCTTATTGACGTGAAATACACAAACAAAAATTGATTGATAAGTATAAACCTATAGTGACATTGCAGTATAGGCCTAGATGCTGTTGACTAAATTTGTAACTCAGTCTCAGCCTATCTAACCAAAGGACCTCAGTTTCACGTCTTGGCAATACATGCATTCATTTCTCACTGTCTACTGTATGATAAAATTACCTATAAACTTTTAGTGGAAAACTAGCATAAGAACTTACATGTTACTGATTATTCTGCCCATATGGTTATGATTTAATGCTGCACTATAAATATCCCCATTCCATAGATACTTGTAACATTTTGTTAAAAACTTCTAAGTGCAATTCTATCCCTAGTTCCTGTGGCTCAGATATATATACACACACGTATATATACATAACCATATGTAGTTTGAAATGTATCATTAGATACGTATTTTAGGATTTAAAAATTAATTTCAGACAATGGATAAATAAAACATTTCAAAGGATGTAGTGTCTAGCAGCTTCCACTGGATACATATAACAACTCTTTTGTGAAGGGTGTCTGTCATCTGTGACCAGACGAGTTCAGTGAGCCCTTCTAAGCTCTTGATACTTGAGAATTGGTACTAGTTATTTGGGTGTGCAACTATAGACTTGTGCCCTCATCCTGCACAGGCCTGTCTATTAACTGTGTGCCTGGTTTCAGTGATACCAATACCAGACACTTGTTTACTCAGAGTTAGAGCTTGACATTTAAGCTTCCACTTTCTGCAGATCTTTGTCTTGATATTGATTTTCTTGTTTTAACAATGTTGCTTTTCTGCTGAAAACTGAGAAAGTGACATAAAGCCTGAATCAGTTCAGAATCTATTTAATTCTGTGTTTCTCTGTAATCCAGTGTAGGTGATTGAGACAAAAGTGATGTCTTCTGTAGGGCTGAGATTTCACTACTGCTCCCATAAGCGGCCAACAGGTCTCCTGTTTTGATGCTGTGTGTTGTGCCCTTCTTATGTAGTGCTGAACTGCATGCCTGAGTACACTTTTTGAAGTTAGAAAATCATTTGGAGAAAGTTTTTGCTACCATCCTGTAGTACACATCTGTCTCATTGTCTAATATCATGTCTGATTATCCACTGTAATCAATAACTTTCATGTGGCAGGTAAGAGAAGGAGTAGATTAGTGTGTTTGGCATTTTCGGTGTGCAGAAATGGAAGTTCATGTCTTCATTCTTTTTGAATGTTTTATCAGAGTAGACACTGGGTTAGAAACTGAACTACTCTTGTGCCAGTGTAGACCAGACACAATTCCAACACTTGTCCAAAGTTTTAACTTTGCATATGCTCACTGTGCAGACAGAGCTGTTGTTTAATTACTTAGAGTACATTTTCTGTGTGTTCTCAGCTATGACAATTTACACTAATTAAAGTGCAATATTACAAGCACTTTCTTGTAGTTAGAAATGGTGATGCCGTCTTGAACGAGACTGTGACAAACAACATAGTTGCTTCGTGGCAGAAACAGCTGTGCTACCATACATGTACCTTATCCAGTTTTGTATTTTTTTTCATGTTGTTATTGATTACACTTCCAAATATATATAAATATGACAGGGAAAAAATAGTGAAATATGCCCTTACGTTTTCTAAATGGGAATATAGTAAAGTTTCTTAAAATATATTTCAAATATAATGAAAACATGAAAATCTGTGTGATCATCCCAGAAGCCAGTAATTCTTCCACTAAATAGGGAAGTGGAAACTAAAACATAGATGTAGCTCATTAATCTACTCTAATGGGTTCTTTGTTAAATTCAAGAGTCCTGCTTCTGTGCTGCTGTTCCTGTGGCTTCAGTACTTGGGAGACAGACAGCTTGACTGATTGGTGGTTCTTCACCTTTGAGAGATCCCAATGTGGCAACATTCAGTTATATACAATTGGTACTTACTGCTCACAGCCAGTCACATAATTAAGTTGATCACCTGGAATTTAAAAAAATTTGCACTGTAGTTCACCCCCATATTTATTAATAACATTAATTATATTTGCTGCTCCGTTTCTTTTCCCATTCAGTTTTTTTCCATTGCAATGACCATCAGAGATTTTCGAGCTGTGATTTCTTAATAAATGGGTTTCCAATCTGTACTGTATCCATCATATTGATTGCTCTTTTATCCTGTGGAGGTCATTTCATCCAAACTGCAATAAAGTAATAAATACAACTTGTAGTGGATATACTTGCAGGTAAAACATGTTTGCATTGGATTAAAAGTGGTATTTTGATGTCAGGATTCGGCTTTCTTTTTCCTTAAGCTAGAAAAAAGATAAATATTTTCAAGTGTACTGTAATGCAGTGTAGTAGTCCTTCAAATGCCTCTTGCTTGTATATTAGCAAGTTTTTACAGCTGAGAGCTGTATATAGATCCTATTATGTTCCTAGTAAGTTTTCCTAAAAGTTATGCTTAATGTGAATGGGGATTGAATTGGATCTGAGCAAGTATGGAGTACAGTTTTCTACTCAATATACATTAATAAGTTTCCAAAGTATTGCTGTATCAGGTTTGTTTTTGTTTTTTTTTTTTTTTTTTAATTTACTCATGATACAAAAACCCAAACCAAAATAAAACCAACCAACAACAACAACAACCAAACAAACAAAAAACACAAAAACCCCCCAACCAAACAGAAAAAAAACCAAAACCAAACACAAAAAAATCCCAATCAAACAAAGGAAAAACAAGGGTCATATATGAAGGCTGAGATAAAAATACTACAGCTGGATTTGTGATCCTTTGCTATTTCCTTCATTTCTAGTGAATAAGCTGCATTATGCAGAAGGAGTGGTAGAAAATTTCTTTAAGGTAATGAACCATTCTACTTTGATGATACAAAACATTCATTTCATCCCTTTGTCTCTCAGAATTAAATGTATAAGGATATGGTATAGTTGGTATTTCCCCTTAAGTATTCATTTTCTCATATTGTTTTGTGTGTTTGTCTTTATTAATATTTTTGTTCCTTGCAGTTTCAGGGCACTGTTTTCTAAGCATGTTAGAATAAAACTGAGGCATTGTTGTAAAATATAGGGTCTACTTTAAAAATTTTAGAGTTGAAGGCTAGAATTTATAAAGACTCTGAAGCCCACCATCTACAGTTATAGTTTTGTAAATATTTGCAATTTATTGAGTGATCAGAAAACGCACATGTCTAGACATCCTACTGGCTATGCCCCCAAATACAGAATTGCAGCCATAGTATTGAAGGTCTAAGGGTTTGGCGGGTTTTTTTCACTGGAAATTAAAAGGAAAAAAAATGAAATACGCCTATGCCCTGAATTATTGTTCTTTTTTAATCTTCTACTCTTTTCTTTTGTACTTCAAATGATACCCTCAGAGCATTTGGACACATACAGACATCAACAGTAATAGTTGAAAAATATATAAAGAGACATCATTTCAAATTTCCTTATATGAAAAAGTAAATATTTGCTATAGCTTTTTCAACTCTTTAGAAAGAAAACTGACCTTGACCTAAAAAAATGTCACAAGTTTTGTATATTGGACAGAAGTTTGCTAAAATATAATGCCCTGATGTTTCTTTTAGTGACTTCCCATTTCAGAGTAGTTGGCTCCAGACATGAAATGATGGACATTACATGAACTTAGCTTTCTTAATTTGTGCTTTGAGAAATTGCACATTCCAGTATTGCATTTCTTTAATGAGTGTTTTATTTTTCCCCTGTAGATCTGAAATCACATATTCTACAAATAGGGGGAAGAAAGATGTTGCCAAGTTGTAGAATGCCATTTCTCTTTATTTTTACTAACAAATACAGTTGGGCCTTGCTGTTATTTTGATGTGGTCATTTTACTACTTGCCCATCTGATATTGTGGCGGCAATGTCTTTCTTGATAAATACTTACTGTATCTAAATTGCCAAGCTGCTTGCCCTACCATAAACTAATTGTAACAGTCGTCTTGACATGTGTTGTCAACGAAAATAGATGTGTCTGTGGAGTGTGTCACGTATCCTTGTGGGATTAGTGTCCTTGTGTGTTCCTGACCTTCTTCTACGCTGTCTTAATTCAGACATTTTGCTCCAGGATTAGAAACTTGGTCTGGCAAGCACATGCACACGTGTACGTTATAGATACACCTGTTGTACTGTCTCTTTGTGTTGCTTTGTGATTCAACCTCCTGGCTGCTGCCTCCTTTTTGTGCACTTTTTAATATTTTTGCCGTCAGGAGGGGTTTGTTCTTTTGCTTCATGCTGAGTTTGAAAACGTCTTTATCCGTTCAAAATGGTTCTGTGTCTGTAGAAAGTGGTTTGCTTGCAGCAAGTATGTAAGTTCCTTTTGTTCTTAGGGAGAAAAATAATTAAAAATATATTAGAACTTCATTTTTATGGTAGATAGAGAAGGGAGATGTTTGTGCTGCTGTGAGTGGAGTGGCAACCCTTCCCACCACAATTGTTTTAAAAGACTTTTAGGCTGGTCTTGAGAATTAGTAGCCAGTTCTTCTGTCTGTTTTTCTGGGGTTTGTTCAGTAATGGTTTCAAGAGGGGTGTGTTTAGAGAGACAAGATATACTTCTATATTGAAGTGTTATGGATTTGAATCTATTGTAAAAGGGACAAAAATCTTATCAAAGGTTGAGAGAAGTGGGTCGGGCTGAATCTCCACAGAGTCATGGGCGAGTTCTCCTCTTGCTTGGTCAAGCGTATTGCCTCAAAATGCCAGGGTTTAAGACAAGTTTTGAAATCTTTATGGCTTGCAGTTTCACAGCTCTGCTGTCAGTGGTTTCCAGAAAGCAGTTTTAGTGGGTTAGGGAGTGGAGCAGAGTGTGGAAAATGGACTGTGCTGCAGGGACAACGGCTGAACCCGAGTATGGAGACACCTGGGATCTTGGCCCGAAGTAACTGCTGTTGTGCTGAGTTAGTATTGGTGTGCTCTGAATTCCATCCTTGCCAGGATTCGATTTTTTCTTATTCTGAGAAGTAAATATATGATTCAGAAACTCTGATTTGAAAAGTACGTGAGGCAGGGTTGATGAAAGGCATTTACAAAGTTTTGAAGATAGTAGTTAGGGCTTAGATAAGAGAATTATTTATGATGCGTTAAGATGAAGTTTGTTGTTTTAGGAGATGGTGTCCATCTCATTGTCAAGTTTGGAAAGTTCATCATAGCCACATGTTTAGCTGCAGAGTTATAAAACATAAGCCAAGTTCCACCTGCTTCATAAGAGAAGGCTGTCAATTGTGTGTTTCAAGCACTGATGAAGAATGATGTATAGTATAAAATGTTACGTGCTGGTAAAACTTCTCACTCCTAGAACACAGTTGTACAGTCCTATTTTTTTATAGAGCTCCTAGAACAACTTTCCTGATGGGAGTGTGTTGTAAATACAGCAACAGGAGACAGGTTGCTTTATACTAACTAAATTACTGTATTTAAAAGAATTAGATAATGCATTGTCTTTTAAAAGAGAAAAATCCTATTGCATGGAGGTTTTATATGAAATAGTGCATGCATTCCTTTATGCTTTTAGTGAAAATGTGCTTTTGAACGACCTGCAAAATTCCTAGCAAGGGGGCATGACAGAAAGGTTCTCTAAATGCTAGAAGGGGACACAAAATGGTGAGCTTAGAATTTTTTTCCTAATGTAAGCATCCTTAACTGTGATGTCTTAAGCAAATCTGGCTTCAACAGAAAAATGTAGAATATTTTCAAACAAATATCTAGCAAAGTAGGTTGTTTCAGGGCTAGATTTTTGGATTCAGTCGCTACCCTTCACTCTTGCAATAGTAATCCCTCTGTTTTCAGATATTGGATTCAGTAGGCTTTATTATTTAAGGCCTTTTGTCTAGCATGGAAGACTAATGAAATACTGGCTTGCTAAAGGCCACCAAATCTGTGGAACAAGACCCAGCTGTGCAAGGACAATGAAAAGAAGAGAGTGGAAAGAATAACATTTCAGGTGTTTGATTTGCATTCTCAAATAGGATTATTTTTTTTAATTATCCAAATCAGAGCATTGTAGATTTTTATATGAACTGTGTCCCAAGACATTAGATTGGCAAAATGTCTAGTAGAAATCACACATTTGAAGTAGAAATATTTGGAGGGGTTTTTTCCCCCCTTTTTATTTCATATTGCTATCTCTAGCTTCTCTTATAGGTTCTCCAGTGCTAACCAGCAGGTATCAGTTTAGGAGTTTGTATCCTAAAATATATATTTCTCTGGGAAAGGTACTTTTTACAGAGGAATAAAGTTTGGGGAGAACCATCTCTGACAACTTGCAGGTCAATATTTCAGTGAGAAGGACAAACAAGAATGAACTGCAGAACTCAAGTGTCCTAACTTAATGAGCAATTCAGGGCAGGTTTGGAATGGAAATGTAAGTGAGGACCTGGAATGGCTGCGAGATGGGGGTAGTTCCTTGTGCTGCCTGGGCAAGTAACTGCAGCAGAGAGGGGCAGGATGGCAGACAGGAGCAGGAGGCATTTTGCCACAACTGTTTGGTCAATGTGTATCTGAATGCACAAACTCAATGGAAGTGGAAACACAGCATTAGCAGATCACCAGAATGTTAGAGCATCTTCCCTGTGGGGAAATGTGTGTTGCCCATCCCCTGCAGATCTACTCAGCCAAGTTCCTTGAAGTCTGTTTGAAGTTGTTTCTTGGGTCATTAAAAAAAAATCTCAAACATAAAATAGTAAAAAAGTGGTAAATATAAAATATAAATAAAGTATAGATAAATTATTTGCATTTTTTTCTCCCCTTGAGGCTGGAGTGGGGTGTGAAGAACTTCACCAAGAATTTAAGCAAGCTAAATGTTGGTTGTGGATAAAGGAAATGCTCATTAACGAAAGTCATAAATACCAGAAACAATGCAACAGCTGTTTAATACTGGTACTTTTTGATGGAGCTGTTGCCTACTGGGGGTGATTACCCTGAGCAAGTGGAAAGCACTGGACAACAGTGGAAGCAGACAAAAAGAATTGATCACAGGTGCATAACATAGTACAAACTATGTATGAATTGTACTTTGTGTCCCAGTTCAATAATTTTGAGTATTATATTTTGTTTTAAGGGTCCATAGGAGTCAGGGAAGGGACTAGAGCTCAAAAAATGTGTAATGAGAAGAGAGGTTGAAGAGATTTGTGATGTTTAAATTGAAGAAATAATCAGTATAAGGAAGTGTGGGAAAAGGACACGAATTGTATAAAGATAAAATAAGGGAGCCTTAGTTAACATTACAGAAGCAAGAATAATATTCAGTAGAAGACAGACAATTAATTAAAACAGGATTTGAAATGCATCATTAATTTTAAAAGCTAAAAGTTTATTGAATAGCTAAGATATTCAGTAGTGAGAATATCAAAACAACTGTCTCTTTCCAAAACATCAGTATCCTAAGTCTGCTGATGGTCATGTATGGATGCGTAGGAAAGGAGCAGAAGTTAGATCACGTAGATGGTACCTTTTCAAGCTTAAAGCTCTCTGACATGCAGCTGAGCAGACACTGTTTCCATGTGTTTGTGTTTAATAGCGTTGTTTGGGTTTTTATCTATCTGTATATTTTTGTCATCCCACTTACGCTTTTGGCTTTCATGTGTTGGCAATGAGTGTCACAGTTGTGATTATGGTATATGTGATGCAGTCTAGCTTTTCCATTTGTTATAAACCTGCTGCCTGATTTCATAATTTCATTGATTTCATTAACAAGAATACCCAGTTACATTAAGAAAAACAACTTTTTAAAGAGAGGGCCAGTCACAAGACAAGGCTGCCTCTCTAAGCAAGGCTTTCTCTAATTATTCACCGGTGAGTGTCTTGTTCCCTGTAGGAGATACAGTATTTACTGCTTGATTGTTGTCTGGTATAACACCTTCTGTGGACAGCCAGTAGGTTTCATCCTGGCCATGATTGCTGTTTCCTTGTGGTGAATAAAGTTGATTCCTGGATATTTCAGATACAGTGCTAATACTTGGAATGAAACACTTCACCTACTGAATGCACAACATTGCACACACTTTGGTGTAAATGCTACTGCATAGCTTTCGAGGTGCATATCCTGGGACCAAGCCCTACCTCTCTAGAGCCCAGTGGTAGAATGTTTTTTGACAAAACCCGCCTTCTGTCCCCAGACTCACACACATGTAGTAACAAGGCGAATGCTGTTATCTTGCTTTGTAGGCGAAAGTTCGATGTGTGCTTGCTGGCTCTTGCCTTAGTTAATGTGTTTACAGAACAGGTTGGTTTCTGAGGCCCAGAATATTAGCAGATCTCTCACTAACTCTTAGGCATAATGAAAGCAAAATCAGAGACTTTCTGGCAAAATCACAGGAAGTTCTTTTTAATTAAAAATAGGAAATGGTTCCTGCTTGCTGGGCTTTGTGTTCCAATGTGATTATGTAAAGAGAGGTTTTGCAGTGTGTATTGAGTATCCTAATTTTTACTCCTTTGTTGTTTTTTGTTTTTTTTTTCCCCTAGGAAAAGCTCTGCCTACCACATCACATCCTAGAAGAAAAGGGCTTGGTAAAAGTGAGCATAACAGTCCAAGCATTGCTAGATGTAACCACAGTGAAACAAGCTTTATTCACATGAAACTACTCTCTCTGCTATTACCAGCTCCACTGTGCCATGAAAGAATCAAAAAACTGCCCATCTGTTCAAACTGCATTGAAAAAAACCCCAGTACTCCCAAGAGTATTCTTATACTTTTGATTTTAAAACCGTGTTTCAGACTGTACGTGTCAAACTACAGAGCAGAAACTAAACAGAAACACTTTCTAGAGGAAGTTGGCACTTCACTGCTTTTATAGCTCACTTTGTACAGTACTTACTAAAACAACCACCTCTCTGCCACTTAAAAATGCGTGGAGCACACAGCTGTCTTGCAGCAAGATACCTTCGTATTATTAAGCTAAGAATCGCTGTAATTATTTGGGGGAGGGAGAAGGGAGAGTAAATCAGACTGCTACCACGTTAGGTTTTTCTGCAGTTGCGTCAGGCTATTGCCTTTTAAAAATATCCAGACATAAAATATTTATATAAATATTATTTATTAGTGAGTTGTTATTCATCCTTTGGATGCAGAATGTAAATTAGGAAACTGTATTTTATTACTGCTTTTTTTGTGGTTAAACACTTTATTTTAATATAAATACTTAGTTATTTTTTATTCTACTTGGTGTGCAGTAGCTCTAGATCTTCGTAAATTGTATTTTCTAACATGTAAGATAAAAAAAAAGCAAACAAAATAGGTGCTTTTATTAAAAGAAGAGCTAGCTGGAATGGAATTATTTCTTGAATCTGTGGAACATTGGTAAAAAATTGTCTGCATTCCATTGAGTTTCCTACATTCCAGTAGCACTTCTCCCCTCACTCCACTAAATTGGCTGAAACTGAGAGCACACCCATTTTATTTGTATATAGATGTTTAAAAGCAAAAACGAAAAAAAAAAGGAAATATGTAAACTTGAACAATAAATGTGAACAAATATTTTTGATTGCTTATTTTACTATGCACAAGACGTTTAACTTTTGCCACAACAAAATGAATGATGTGCATTAGGATCATGTGTCTTGAAATATGATTTTGCACTGTAACTTCATTTGTTTTAAAGACTACAGCACTACAGAACAAATATGAAAAAATAGCACAAGACCATTAACAAGATTTGCCAGGTAGCCAAAAAATTAATTTGTTTTCTTCAGTGATTCCTTCAAGAGAAGATAAAACGACTAATATCGCCAAAGGCAGTCTCAAAAATGGGATCTTCCAGATCTAACCCGCCGCTGGGTACAGTGCTTCTCCTTAGGAGTCTCCACAGAATTAAGCACAATGTTCTGTAGTGCATGTTTGCAGGATCAGACCTCTAATCCCATGTCAGCAATAGGAAGTAAGGAAGGTTCTTCTCCTTTTCACCACTTTGTTTTTTGAAGAGATCTTTAAAAGCATCGTTTATTACTAAGACATCACGCATTTTAGATCAGTAAGATCCAGCACAGCGATTCTCACAATGTCTGGAACATCCATTTTTCATTCGTAAGAGAGGCCAGTGATGGGACTGGGCAAGCAGGATGGGGAAGCTGCACGTGGTGAAAGGCGAGCTGGCGGGGGCCACACAAGCAGGTAGTTGGAAATGCAGAGTGGCAAAAAAAAAGAGGCAATGGGGTGGGAGGATTAAACATTTAAGCAAGAGCACGTGGAAGAGAACTCTCACGTAAAGACTTTCTGGAAGAATGATACACACTTGTCACTACCACCTATCCAGGCAGTTTCACGCCCGTTCACAAACACTGCATTCAAACCCCCCACTGTTCCAGTGGCAGATTTTTAATGGCTCACGTGGTATTTGAATGCAGACCACGCGCTTTGATACCACGAATTGCTGCCATGCTGGTGTGTAGTGACAACAATGTGTTAGGAGGAGGAAGGTGGGCTCGCAGACAATGAGACATCCAGTATGTGTGGAATATCCAGTTACTTCAACCAAAGCAAAAGCATTAATTTTATAGAGGGAACATTGACTTAAATTGTAATTTTGATTGGCAGCTAGCTTATTGTTTCCTTTAAAATGTACTGTGCACTTTAAATGAAAATGTATTTTAATATTTTACAGAGCTGCACAAATACCTGTTTTGTCAAAAGCAAAAGCAATGTAAAGAGAATTAAGTTTTCAAGTCAGAGTTTATCAAATTTTAAAAGCATTCAAGGATTGAGTATAAAAATAGGAATATTGATTTCTGCATCTTGAGGGATAAAATGCAGGTTTCCTGAGTATTTTTTTACAATGTATATATGTCAACATGAAGCTTTGTAATTATTATTTTGACAAATCTTGTTTTTTCATAATTAAAATTCTGTTTTTCTTCTGATAGCGTCTTTCAGTATTTGCTTGAAGTTGGCTGTAAATAAATAGCTCTAAATATTTTGTAATACACCTTTTTTTATGCAGTCTTAACCTGTATGGCTAAAAAGAGAATCTTCATTCTTCAACCTTTGTACAATATTTATATGTGCAATAAAACATGCATGGCAAATCTATAATATCCTACGCAGTGAACATAATGTATATAGAAAATCTTTACTGTAGTTACAATTAAACTATATTATTTGCAGAAAACCTTTAATGACTATCCCTGTGATTGATGGTTTCTTGTGAGAGAGGGTAGTTGGAGAGCTAACACTGGGAATGATGGGTTTGGGGAGGGAAAAGATGATGATGTGATGCAAATAAAGGAATTTTGCAGCTCAACTAGGAAGAGGATCCAGCTGGTAGCTGTTGGGTAACTGCAAATGTGGTTTTTGCACCTTTGCTGCTCCTGTTGTTAAGGTCTCCTGCCAGGCCTTTAGTGAATTACCGCCCTCTGCTTCCAGGGCTGGGTGGGCTCTGGGAGACTCCTTCAGTTTGTTCCTGCTCACACTGGTGTATAAGAACAGTTCATTTTACTGCTTCCACTTCTCTGCACAGGGCAGCTTTTTCTCGTCCTTCCCCTCCTCCTGAAACGCAGAGATTGTTCTGCAGACTTCTGCTTTAGCAAACAAAATCTGGCAATTCCTTTATACCACTGAATCCAAGCAAAAATGCAGTAACAGCTTCAGACCTGGGGATAACCCGGTGCACCAGTGCTGTGCTGAGCTGCTTTGTGCTGCCCCTGTCTGCAGAAACAAGTAGTAGGTACTACTGCTTGTAGGTGGGTCACACGTACACCCTTCTCTTTCCCATGTGGGTTTCTGAAGTCTCCCAAGTACACACTGTGCTACATTCTCATTTCTCTAATGAAGTATCTTTGCCTTAACCAGGTGACTTAATGGCTGTATTTTTTCACATTTGGTAGTGGATTTGGGGAGGAGAGAATCCTTCTGCAGTAATCTCCTTTTGGAGAATGTTTGCAATGCATATGGTTGCATATTCCCAGCCTTCAGAGCTTACCTCACAAAGAAGTAGATGCAACATTGATAAAAGTCATTACATAATTTAAGCCTGTCACCAGCACAGAAATGTAAGTTCCCAGCATCAGACTCCCTGTAGCCCAGAATCTGGCAGGGGCCAGAGACACAGAAGAGCATTCAGCACTGCTTAAAAAAGGCAGCTGATCCTACATCTCTCCTACTATTTCCTCTGGCAAGAGTGAGTCAAGGTTTGAGCAATGATTCAGGTCCTACTGAACTATGAGAAAGCAGAGTTTACAAGTGATTATTTGGACATATGATAAACAGCTCACTGGAACAATCTGTTCTTGTCCAAGGTAGCTGGCAGAATTATACCACTGGGAATAATCTACAGATCTACAACTGTCAGGCCTACATTCTGCCATCTTTTGTACAATAAGCACACTCACTTTCAACAATGAGATATTAGATCATCTAGACAGGAATTGCTTTTTTCAGATCTATTTAGTAGTTCCCTCTCTGTCCTTTTAAATCTAAGAAACACAGCATAAGCCTTTCACACTGTGCAATAATCAAAGGAATGAGAAAATAACCCTCTTTTACTACAGACTGCTTCCTTCACGTGGTTTTTAAGAGGGCTTATAAGCATCACCCATTAAATACTCCAGGTCATCTGTTTGATGTTAATAATGCACAGGACAGTAAACCACTGTGCACAGAAAGCTTCTGTCCGTATTCTCCCCCAGACTTGGTCCTTGGAATGTATTCAGACAGGCCAAGGAAAAATACACCTACCACTTCAGATTAATTAAGTAGCTTGATTAATTGTGCCACTAATGACTTCCTTCACCATTAAGGGACGAGGTGAACCCCGGTAATTAATTAGCTGAAGGGACACCCTGTTATTATTTATAGTCTGCACAGTTGCACTGGAAACTGTCTTGAGGTCCCACCTACATACCCACATTCACACCCTGAAATGGACTCATCTGCTGAATGACATTTTCACCCAGAATGCAGCATGCACCTTCGTGGTGTTCAGGGAGTTTTCCAAGCATGGAGGAACATTCCAAATACTTACTCTAAAGCACGCACATCAAATTAAGTGGGACTTTTATTTTTCTTAGCAGTACAGTCAGAAGAGTTCTGTTTTACAAACATTACTTCAGCAAATGATTTTTGTTTAGTTCATCTCTATCCCTTGATTCAGGATGGACAGGCAACACTCACATCCATGTGGTTCAGGCACTGAGGTATTTTATATGGTGTTTGATGTGATCATTAATAAAGGTAGCAATGAAAAAATAGCTGTGATCATAACCCTAGAAAAGAACAACAACAAAGAAATCAGCAAACAACATAAGATTTGTAAAAAGGAAATTGTGCTAAGCTCTCTCACAGGAAAGGTAATCGCTCTCCTGGTTTGATGCATTTTAAAAAATACCTGGATTATATCTAAAAATGGTAAAGAAGATCCTACAGGTTAGGTATATATGAACACCAGGAAGCTAAACAAACAGAAAGTACCTTAACCTGCCCAAATGTGGGCCATTAAGCTAGAGATGGGTAACAGCAAGTGTCAGCTCCAGAGTGAGATGCAATCGGAAAGAACAGTTCCCCTCACTGGCACTGTCCTACTGGTAAAACACAGGGCATAAGGAGAACACAGCCTGGCTCTGAATTACTGCTCCATCCATACTGCCAAAATGATGTCAACCTCCGAACCTCTCCCCTTCATCAGCACTAACTCTAGGTACAGGGTTTACAATAAATCAGAGAGGACAATCCCTCACTCTCCAGACCTGGGCCCCTCACTGGGCCTGGCTGGAAGTTGTCAGTGGCTTTCAAAGACACCATTGCTCTCAGGACGGTGTTGTTCTGGGTCACTGCACTACAGGAAAAAGCAATCCTTCCACCCACGTCCTTAAGATTTTAAGCAGTTCCACCCCCTTCCTGATTTACACAGACACACGCACACTAAATCATCATGAAATTTTATGTTGCGCACAATTCCCGTAGCACAGAGAAGGGATCCAGCAAAAGGCCATCTGTCACTTTGCTTGTACAGTGACTGTGATACTTAGTAAAAATGATTAATGCTGTGTCTTCAGCCAAGCACGGGCAACTCGAGTCACCAGCAAGGGCCTGTCCAAACTGGAATTGTGACGGCACCTAGTGGTGAAGTGCAGCTGAACTGGGTGGAAACTGCATCCCTTGATGGCTGATACAACAGAAAGTGTCACTTCCCACCCTCTTCCTCCCTTGGCCAGGGACAAGAGTGAGAGCATGTCTCATTAACAAGGCACTCTCTTCACTGCCTGCTGCATAGATCCCAAAAATCACAAAGCAAAAACCCAACGATCAAGGGCTGCAGAAGCAACTTGCCTGCTGCAGTCTGAAGACTACTGGGATTTTCTGCTCTGTGCAGGCAGCGATGAAGTTATCAGGCAGTAACTGGCCCGCAGATAGGAACTGGTCATCTTTGCCCTGATCAATCAAGATGTCGAGGCGAGGGCCTGAGTAGGCCTTCACAAGCTGTGTAGCATCATACGCCTGCAAAAATAAAAGAGAAGCAACATCCAGTGACGTATGTGCGACTGGGTCCAGTTTGCTGACTGCAAGAAAAGAATGGCACGGAGAAGGTAGTGGGGCAGCACCGATCAGGACACCAAGTTACACTCTGGAAGAGCAAAAGCCTAGGGAAGTTCCAAGCAATTGAAAATTAATACCCATGTTTTAAAAAGGGCAAATGGTATGACCTACTTATTTTCCAAGTTGGCAGTTTGACCGAACAGAATCCAGCGCAGGAGAATCAGAAAACAGCAATATAATTAGTACTGATTCACACCCTGGCTCAGACACTAGGTCCTGCTAAAGAAACTAGGTATCTTGATGTAACTAATTTTGATGTCTGCTGCCAAAGTAAAGCCTCTAAACATACCAGTATCAAAATGTAACTGTGCATGGGGAACATGTTTCCTGTGGGGTCAGGTGCTTGGTACATGCTCAAAATAAAAAATTCCTTTAAAAAGACAGCCACGTGTTTAAGGCTGTGGAGAAGACTGGTCACCAACAAACAGCAAAAGCTGAAGTCCTGCACCAAGACATCAGAGCCATCCTTCCAGGATGCCATCAGATGCAAAAATGACACTACAATGGAAATGGGAGCTTGGGCTCAGTCAAGCATTGTGGCCATGGTATAAAATGATCCTGCACATATTTGCAGGGCAATCTTAAGCCAAAATACAGAGGTCGGAGGTTGTATATCTGTGCCAAAGGCAGGTCTAAGTCTGATCCTGATGACTGCTGTTAACTAGTGTACTGGGTTTACAGAAGAACCCCAAAGCAAGTTCAGTGGACAGAAAACAAGTTTTGTTTTGGGGGTCGTTCTGTTTTGTTTTGTTTCACAACAAGTACATTACATTAAGTCTAATCAAGTTTAACTGGTGATTTCTAAGTATACAAACTACTCTATTAGCAATTATAAAAGCAGCTAGCACTCTCCTTTTCTGTAGTGTTTTAATCAGACCTGGATGTCTTCCTAGCAGGTACTTTAATCAAATTTCCAAGGGATTTAACTGCAGCTTGTGCTTATTTACAAGGAAATCTGAGTACCTGGTCATGATGATCCCTTCAACTTAGTTCTAGAAATACAGAGCAATGTTTAAATTGAGATTAAGAACACTGAACAGCTGCCCAAATAATGCAGCAGCATGCAGACAAACATTTTTGTATCTCAGCCATTCATATATGACTACTTATATCTCAAGGCCCAGAAGCTAAAACCTAACTTTGTCTGGTTTAATCCTGTTCTACAGGATATGAGTTTCCAAGTATCCAATGAGCTCCTTTTCCAGCTGCCTCCCACAGGCTGCCCTAAAGATGCCATGTGGCTCATCAGTCTCTGAACAGTTTGCAGCAGGCTCTTTTTCAGGCTACTACAAAAATCAACTCATCATAAATCAACTGCTCACCATTCTTCTTAGCACAGATTTTTAAATCTTCATAAACCAGAGAGGAATGCAGTCAATTTGATGAGAGACCTCTATCTCATTAAATTTTTATAAGCACCATCAGGCAACTGCAAGTCATACCCACCAGAAACATGCAATGCTTTTCCATGCTTAGGGGTGTAGCAAAACAACAGCACCACCTCAGGAGAACCCCAGAATTTCATTCCAGACTCCCACTGCAATATATTTACAGACCACTCGTTCATGTGTTATTAAAGAACCGCGGTTGCAACACATACCTCCCATTTGCTTGTATCTGGTCCCAGATATCCACCAAGGGCTTTCTTCCCCCACTGACACTGAATCGGGTTGCAGATAGGAGCAAATGCTGATACAGACTGCTCAGAAAGAAAGCATGAAAAAAATACTATGTAACAATGTACTCCTGCAACTGAAACTCTTGATACATTTAATGCTGTAACACAACTCAGAATTAATTTTCTTCTGTCACATCTACAGAAATCTATATAAGCATTAGTATTCCTCGTATAAGCTATACTGTATCTTACTTTGTACTTTCCAGGATTCTTCAGAGCAAGAATAAGAGCTCCATGACCTCCCATGGAATGGCCAAAAATAGACATCCGTTCAGGGTCAGTTGGAAAATTGGCATTTATTAGTTTAGGCAGCTGTAAAGGAAACAACAGTGTAATAAAAATGCGAAAGCAACTTGAGTGTGTTTAAGAAAAAATCCCCCAATTAATTAACTAACTAACCAACTAACTAACACATTTTAATGCCATGAAGCCACTGAAACCAAAGGCACATCTGTGTTCCAACCTGACATTTGTGATCATGGCCTGAAAGCAACCTGAACAGGACTGTAAAATCAAAAGGAAACAATTCAACCAATAATAAGTAATTCAAACTATCTCTATAGAAATCTATAATAACCCTGCAACACAAGATGTGGAAATTTCCTGAGAGAAATTTCTTGATAGAGACATAAATATGCATGTAGTCCTGTAAGTGACCAGAGTGGCAAATTTTTCTTGGGATACTATTTTTTCCCCATATTCTCCTTAACTCTGGTTTTAATGCAGACCACATGAAACATGTAAGAGTAAACTGGACACTCACCTTTCTAATACATATCTCAAGGATCTCCTTTCACACCCAGGTAAAGAACCACCTCCCCATTCCCCACAAGACAGCAAAACCAGTGTAAACAGGCAATACAGCTGAAGTACTGGTGCAGTGAAATGCACTGGGTTGTTTCACAAGCAGCAGAGCAGAGATTTTACAGGAGCAGAGAATTTTCACAGGTAACAAATTAAAATCAGAAGTATAGGCCAACCCTGTGGCATCTCCAGCAGGAAAGCTGACTCAAGGAGTTCCTCCTCAAGCCCTGCCAGATGTTGTCTCTGTGCTTTGGTTCTCTCTCTCTCTCTCTCTCCTCAGTTCTACGACAACATCTGTTGGGGGGGCAGGGAAAGGCCTAACAACTGGATAAATCCAATCACTGAAACAATCAAGGATTCAAAAAGAAATAATACATTCTTTTTATAAAAGAGAAAAGCAAGAAAATGACAAACCACCCACAGGCTATCAAAATCATCTTAGGCAAGCCTTGGTTCTAGGAACAAAGAGTATGACTTAACCATACCCCTTTATCTTACCCAGCATCAGCAGGAGCAAAGTTACCTCATCTTTTATGTAGGAATACATCCTATAGTTTGTTTTCCAAGGATCTTCAGTGGCATCCACATAAAAACCAGCACCAGTGCCAAAATCCCAACTTTCATCTTCTCCTTCAATATTGCAGCCACCTGGCAATGAAAATTCTTTCTACAGTTACTGTCTTTACTACATGTTCAGAATTGGAGAACCTGCCATACAAATCAGAGACTTGGGACTCAAGTTTCCCAATCATCATAGCTCTATCCCTCCAAATATAATACAATTCAGATTTTCATTCATTAATACAGTGGTTTCAAGTGTTATTTCAATAACACTTCAAAATGTCACTTACATAATACCTGCACATATATCAAACTTCTAAACAGTTTCAGTATCTCTTCATAAATAAATATAACATACCGATCTCTCCTAAATTACTTCTGTAAAGCTTTGTCCAATTTACCCAGGGACTTAATCAAAAGTTGTTATTTGTTAATTGGTGCTATCAGCTTATTTCAGTGACTAGGCCAAGTACAAGAGTACTACGTGAGAAACCAAAACTGAAGAAAATTTCCTTTCCCCAGAACACATAGCACCAAATGGTGTGTGCAGGCCAGTTTATGTGCTTCAAATAATGTCTGCTAACCTCCCTTTCTAAGATCCTAGAGAATAATAACACTTACTGTTCCTGTAATTTTTTAAAGTCTATACCTCTACCTTTTCTGCAATTCATTTCATTGCTTCCACCTATAACTCTCCATGAAACTTAAGTAGCTTCTTCTTTGAATAACTGCAGGACTGTAACCTCTTTTCAAAGGCTACGCTTTCAAACTAAATTTGCAGATGTGTCCTTGAAAGTAATACATCCCATCCAGTCCTCCCTTTGATTAGCCTGTGATTTACCAGCCTGGTTTGCAGAACAGAATGTAATATTTCAAGGTACATGTGGTAGGAAATAATGGCCTCTCTTTCTCCAAAATGTTCGTAGTTTCTGCAATCCAAAATTACATGGGTTTTTACCACTGTCAGACTACACTGCAAACCCATGTGTAGTTTGACAGTGCCTCATGATTTGTGTAAAGATACCTGCCACCCTGTCACAGTGTGAAATCAGATTTGTACAAGGATTCAAAGTTGACTCTGCTCCAGAGTGACATGCCCTTGAATGCTGAGTGATTTCATAACTTAACAGTCCCACAGTCCCAGGGACTCGGGGTGCTTACACAACATGTTGGAAATAGACAATAACTCAGCACGGCCTGCCAGGTAATGAAGGCAATGCTCATTATGCTAAAAGAAACTTTCATGGAGCCTTGAAAAAAACCAGAAATTTGAAAAGAAATCTGCATAATACTGTTCAACACACCTGTCTGGAAAAGCAAACCCCTCAAAAGAAGGAAAAGTAAAGTCTACCAAGGCCTGACAGAGGGTCTGTAATGACAGGTATTTAATGATTTCATGCAGTCTTTTTACCCACCAGCTACACTTCCTGGCTTCTGGAAGGTAATTCTCATGTATTTTTAATTCTCATGCTTTTTAACTACACAGTTAGAAAGCATATGTAAGCATTTTCACTGCACGTGCTCAGATCTCTTAATTAATGATTATATTTTAATTGCTTTTCACTTATTTCTCCAGACAGCTCTAAGAGACTTAAGAACATTTGGAGTCTCAGAGCTAAAATTTCAGAGTATAATATGAAACACATACTGAATTTCATCCAAATAGCAAAGCAATCCTTACCAGTTATTAGAATTAAAGGCAAGACAGAAGCTGCCAAGGGGGATTTAAAAAAAAATAGAGCAGTGAATATGCAAATACAGTTACACATTGATAGAGACAACTTACACAGATAACATCAAAAACAAGTTCCAGTATAATCACTCAATGTCAATAAGACAAAGGTCAGTTGCCCATCTCTAGCCTGCAGCAAATAGCAACAACGAAGTGTAAAGTTCACTCATACAGAAGTTTCACTCTTCTGTCCCTCTTCTTCACTAGAAACATGTATTTATGTTCTTTGACCTGACACAACTTAAAAACCTCAATGTGAAAAATATTTTATGGAAAGAATATCACTTCATTTCAATATTGCCTCTGTTCAGATCTGACCCACTAAAGCTTGGGAAATAGTGGAAGACTGCCACCCTTTGTATACAGCACTCACAAGACTTCAGCAGAATCCAGCAAATACGAAACATAAAACTCTGAATCCCCAAATGACTGTATTTCCAGTAAGTGCTGATCCACGATTTTCAGGTTTCCCATACTCAGACTTATACAGATAACAGCACAACATTTAAAAACTCCATTCATCAGTAGTCTGTTTTAGTAGCAGGGGTGGAAGGGTTTCTGATTTGCTTTTCCAAGTACTGGAATCCTCTACAGATATGTGTTTAATTGGCTTTAGAAGACAGAATAAAATAAAGAGCAAGCATTGCAGCTTTGTGTCACAACACAGTTCTGCAGGTGTTACAGAGTCTCAGTAAGTCACAAGGTGTCAGCAAGAATTCTAATAATACATGATTCTTGTTTCACTTTTCTTTCCTCCCCTCATTCGTGCTGAACTCAATGGCCCCTTTGTTTTCGTTTTAGTGCCACAACAGCAAGAGTGTTTCAAATGTCGAACCCTCACTATCACATTACTAAAAACATACACAGTATGATCTAGCAAACAATTCAAGGTGAGGTCATATTCTGACCCAGGTGGGAAACACACTTTGTAGCAAACTGCAGCACTCCATTATCCAAGATAGAGACAGTGCCCTTCAGTGTAATAACTCTTATGTCTCTTGCTAGAACTTACGTGGGCTTGTGTCTGGCGCAACCACAATAAGACCATGTTCAGCTGCAGCTTGTTGAAAACCAGCTTTTGTTATAAAATTCTGTTCTGTGCAAGTTAACCCTAGAGAAATAAAAATATCATTGGTTACCCATCACTCATAGCAAACCCTTCCTGACAGAAAAGGTTTTGCAAAACAAGGGATTCTTATCTCCATAAACACGGAAAAGTCTTTCCACTAGGTTCAACAATACTTAACAATCCACAGAAACAGACACAGTTGCATGTCACGTCTAGTAACACTAACATGTGATCAAAAACAGGTCAATGTGTACTCTGTATCCCCTCGAGTCCCCACTCATACAGCTTACTGTGCCCTCAAGTACCGTGAATTCAAATCCATTAACAGACACTGTTGCTAAGGTTGACATCCTTTACTTCTGACACCTAACCCTGCAACTATATTTTTCTGTCTACTGCCATCTCAGCTGTTTGCATCACAGAATTACACATGTGGTCTGACAAAGTTCACATACTTTAGGCAGGATAAGGGCCTGTAAGCACTTTGCTCCAAAACCCACAGCAATCCATGCCTTCTGTACTGCAGAAGGCCCAAAGGAAGTCCAATTACAAATAAGTAATACTCCACACCAATATTTTAATTTTTCTTCATTGTGCAATTTGAGAGGGCTTAATGATTCTTGTTTTCTCTGAGGACAAGTTGCAAATAACCTAATTTGATGGATATACTAGCTAAGACAGCATGGTTTACATTCAAAAAATAAATGTGCTGCATGGCTCAGAGCTCTTCAGACAATTTTGATGTTTCTAACATTAAGGATGAACATTTTTATGCAGTCTGCTGTCATTCTCCAAACCAGACCTAATAGCTATTTTGTGAAATGAATACATACAAAGAGCATATTCTTCACACTAAGAGTCAAGTCTCCTGCTTTCTAAACAGAAGTCTCAATAAATAACTCCTAAAACTACAGAACAGAGTTTATGCTTTTCATCTTGAATAACAGGAAAAAACCCTCCAATTTAATTAATTTATCCAAGAGTCATCACCAACATAAACCTGAGGATTTTGAAACCCTTAACATTATTTATGCAGTTTTGGTGCGAGACCCAGCTCTATGGGAGATGGCAGAAATAGGATTGTAGGAACGAAGCCACGATAACTGGGAGCACATGTCTGTACACACAGTCACATCTCAGCTTGCCTTACATCCAACAAGACAGCAGCTGGATAGGAAGCTACAGGAGCTGGAGAGATAAAGAAACGATGCTGTGGATAAGACAACTTCACTGCTCTTGCACAACCTTGTTCAGCCCCTGGCCCTTTCTGATCCTACAGGTTTACCTTAGTCTAGATGTGCTTGCACTAAGGCAGCTAACAGCACCTCTCTTTTCAAGTTCACCAGCTGCTCCCTGCAAAATAGGACTCAGAATAAGGTGGAGTCCACAGGACAAATGTGCTGGCTTTCATGGGCTGTATTTCACAACCCATCTCTGTTAGCTGAAGCAGTCTGTCGTAAAAAAAGGGAAGCAGGAGGTGCCCCAATGGGAAGGCCTTTCAGGAGAACCTTTAAATGTATATGTTTTGGAACAAAAAGTATGAACATTTTAGAACACAAGTGTAGAACATTTTGAACACTGAGCATTTTAGAACACAATCTGGTAGGCTACCCCCAGTGCTGGCTGCATCCTAATGGATCACAGTACACTCAAAGTAAATGCTTCTTCCAGAAGACGATCTTCTGTAGAATTCAAGAGCTGCCACTTTGATACCTCCACATTAGGTTTTCAGAAACTGTAGCTCAGTAGCTTGAACACGTTTAAGATTATCTTTTTTAAGTTACTAAAATTCATGTTACTTACCCGAGAGCCAATACAGCACAGGACACTTTCCAGTTTCTGCTTTTGGAGGCAAGTAGATTCCAAATTTCATTTTGCATTTTAGCTCTGCACTGTATTAATAAAAGACTCCTGGTTATCACCACTACTTGATTAACAAGATAACTTTTTTTTTTTTAATGACAGTGAACTCTATGCATTTCATTCAAATAGAGATTCTGTCAGTGAATTGTAACAGCTAAGGTAAATGAAGTGAAAAGCCATTCTTAAACTCAGCCTTAGACTCGAATTGGCAACAGCTGACTTTCCTACCTTGTTCTGAATATCCTTAAAACAGAGGCTTACAAATAAGCCACATTTTCACAGTGCTGCTAACTGGGAACAGTTTGAAAACTGAAATCGGAACCCCAGCAATATTTAACTTGAGCTTTGGCTATTAAATTGCAAGTAATTCTTACTGAAGAACTATCTGCTGCATCTGTCTACTCTTTTCCTGAGTGCACAGAAGTGAAATATCTAGTAAAGTGAATGGAACTTTGTACACACAGCAATTCTCTGTGCCACAAATAAGACAACCCAAAGTGATGGAGCTTCATTTTCAAAAATAAAAATGCTGGCTTCCCATCTCAGATCTGCAGCACTAAGTACACTAGATTATGTTAAACATTAACACAGAAATACAAGAACACAGCCAAAGCAGCAGAAGACATTATTTCTTACTAAAATATGGATATTAGTGAGAACATGCTATTTTCCTGCAGACTGAAAACACTGACAGCAATGACAGTATATGTTTAGCCCCATGCTAAACATCTAGGCTGCTTTAGTGGCGTTTACCTGTCATGTTCAAACACCTTTTGGAAACCCTCAAAGCATTTGTTGCTGGAAACCTGTTTCAGAGCCATGATTTTAACTGCAAAAAAAAAAGTGGAGCAAGTTAAATTTGCAAATAAAACATTCCTGGACTTCCAGTGAATTTTGAGGAAAGAAGAGTTGAGTACAACTTTAAATATCTTTGTTTAGTTTTATAGCTTTTCAGAATCTCCTGAAAACACTTTCTGATCTTTCATTAACTTTTTATTACCCCACAGAAACAGGGCAGGGGAGACTGAACTCTTGTGAGCAGGATGGGCAAAGCCTTCCTGATTTCCTATAGACCCATATCTTCAATCACCCTTACCTCTGCAGTAACTGTGGCTTGCTCTTTGTCTACCAACGCTACCCAACAAGCAACCTCATGTGCTGTGGTTAACCTGCAGCTGCCTGTGACATGTAGCCAGGCTGCTACCTCCACAATGACTGTACAGGAGATAAACTTGTCGCACCTTTCACTCGCTGTGTGTGGTAGAACCCAGCCACTAATTACCACAATACTGAGGATTGTTCTCATCTTTGATGGAAATTAATTACCATGTTCTAACAGTCTGTGGGATGGCAGAAACAGAGAAGCAGAGGGTTTATTTCCATGGCAATTAGTATGAGAAATACAAGCAAAGAAAGGGTCAGGGAAGTTTTAGAATAGCTGGTAGCGCAAAGGTAGTAAATGTGCTAAGGAAATTCGGGAAGGGTGACACAGAAGGGGACACTGTCAGCTTGCACAGGTAGTAAGGCCAACCAGGCAGCTGAAAGGGGTACAGGCCAAAAGGGTCACAGAATATTCTGAGCTGGAAAGGGCACACTAGGATCATCAAGTTCAACTCTTAGAAGAACAGCCCCAAGAATCCTACAATGTTCTGAGAGCGTTGTTCAAATGCTTCCTGAACTCTGTCAGGCTTGGTGCTGTGACCACTGCCCTGAGAAGCCTGCTCCAGTGCCGAACCACCCTCTGGGTGAAGAACCATTTCCCAACATCCAACCTAAACCTTCCCTGACACAACTTCAGGCCGTTCCCTTGCGTCCTGTCACTGGTTGCCATGGTCGGCACACAAGAAAATCCTGAGGAGAAACCACGTTCCCTAAGAGCTGTGCGCTTCTATGGGACACCGGCCTAGAAAAGACATGCACCACGGAGAGCCCTAAGGGCCTGATCGTTGTCTCCTACCACCCCGGTGGGGTCGGAGCCGAGGGGCGCCCACACAGCAGCGCCTTACACCCATCCCACCACAGCGCCGAGCTAGAGGGGCTGAAACGGTATCAAGGCCCCGGCCCCGGGTCCGCTTGGGACGCCCCTTTCCGTTTCCACACAGCCAGTCCCGCCCGCTGCCCCACAGCGCTCTCCCGCGCCTCCATTTCCACCCTCCCGCCCTCGGAGACAGCGAGCCCTCCCCCGCGGCCTCCCGCCGGCCGGGCCCGCACGGCC
>VXAY01004719.1:287496-341682 GCA_013399855.1 Oxyruncus cristatus | reverse complement strand
GGCCCCTGCGCGCAGGCGGCCTCCTGGTGCCCCGGCCCCGGCCCGCCCCCGCCTCCCGCCCGCCATGGCGCGGCGGGGAGGGAGCTCTGAACCCCCGCGCTGCAGGGGTGGCCCTCCCGGCTCTGAAGGAGAATATATGGAGCAGTAAAAAAAAAAATGAAGACTGAAATAAAAACTTAATCCAAAGAATCTGAAAATGGTGGCCTATTCGAAGCAGCAAGTGTTTCTGCCAGTGTCATTGTCCCTCTTCGAGGGTGGGCAAAAGGCCTGAGCTGGGACCGCCGCATAAGTGCGTTCTGCTATGTTTTAGCAGTAGTATCAGTGCGTTCTAAATGTTTTACCTCCCCTCGATATTTTAGAGGTCTTCGTAGCAACTGCCACCTGACAGACTGCTGATTTTATAGTGGACCAAAATTCTAGTATAGGTATTTTACACCTCACCTGCAAGATGGCAAAGTAGACACTTGGTAGTGTTTCCATCTTATTCATAAGCCAAATTATCCCACTTCCTACTGTAGGAGGGTCTGGTCTTTTTTTTTTCTTTTCTTTTTTCCTTTTTTTTTTTCTTTCTTTGTTTTCTTTTTTTTCTTTCTTTCTTTTTTTTTCCTTTTGCCTTTATTTTTTTTCTTTTTTGGAAAGTACAAGCTTGCTGTGCTTGTTTCNTTTTTTTTTTCTTTCTTTTTTTTTCTTTTTTTTCTTTCTTTTTTTTCTTTTTTTTTCTTTTCTTTTCTTTTTCTTTTTTTTTCTTTTTTTCTTTTTCTTTTTTCTTTTTCTTTTTTAATTTTTTAAAAATCATTATTTATTTTTAAAACTTTTCTAATTTGTTTATTTGCAGTTAAACATGCCTAACAGTTGTCAAAAAGTGTCCTCAGCTGAGCGCTCTCCCTCTTTTCAGTCTTGTACCATGTATTGCACTGGCAGCAACTATTTTTGCCCATAACATTTTGCAGTCTTTACTTTGCCAACATGACAGTAATTCCCTCTGTATTTTTGATCCCTTCTTCCAGCAAGGAACAGCACCGACAATTTTGTACCCACAGTACTTTGTATTCTTCCCTGGTAGGTCTGTGTGAACTGCAGCTGCTGGACCTCAGACCTGGGCCACACATCCTGTCTCCTAGAGCAGCTTTGCTATCTTGTCTCCCTACTTGCATGTAGTTGGTACAAAAAGTCTGTCAGATATTGCCCAGCTAGTTATTTGAGCTAAACTTTAGCAAGTCTGTTTTCCTTCTTGGTTTTATAGACAGCTGTCATTTGGCACATCTCCTTTTGCATGGTATCTGCAATTGCTTCTAGCTATTTACTTATCTCTTGTCAGTATAAAAACTGACTAACTCAGGCAGTGATACTGCGAAGATTTTGATGTGTTCCTGGTCTTCCTACCCAAGTCCCTTAGATGGGCTCTGTCCTATTTGCTCCCATTTCAGAGTGACATATTCAGAAGGCTACAAGTGGCAGCCTGCTGATGAGTTTGCCTGGCCTCCCCTGGCTCCATTACAGGCATTATTTTTTTATGTCTTTTCAGTCAAAAATGACAGAAAGTAAATGCATAGGTATGTAATGTGAGAGCTGTGTCACAGCCCTCCAGAGAGCTGTTTTCATGGCACAGAGCTGACACACCAGGGTAGTGTTAAGAACAGTGTAAGGCAGAGGGAGCCAGGCTGGTACAATCTCTTCTGTGCTGTGGCTAGATCTTTCTAGTATCTTTGGTTATGTGCATTTGTTTAATATTAATGCCATTTCTGTATCCTTTGATACAGTGTCTGCAGTTCTCACCTGTGAATTCATTTTATTAGCATTTTGCCTATAATTTCAGATTCTCTAAAAAATACCAGATGTGAAACAGGCTTCCTTTCCTTCATCAATAAATGGCTTCTCACATAGTACAGCAAGGCAACCAGTAGAAATGATGATATTAAAAGAAAGATATATACTCACTTGGAAAATCTTTTGGCTTATAGATTCTAGCTTTACATATTACATTATTGTTGTATACAACACATACTACTCCAACATACTTTCTGTGTGGTCCTCCTACACAGACAGTGTTTTCGAACATTTTTACTCTTTTCTAGTATTTTACCACTGATCTAATCAAGGGATATGATTTCACATAATCTACCTAGAATTTCTGTTGGTGTTAGTAAGAAAGTCTTTGTATTCTGTCAGAAGGGTTTTTGCCTCTTCACCATCCTTTCTGTACTTGGGGAAACATACCATTAGGATCAACCCACTTGAACACTTTTTCTGTAAAGCTTCCAGCAAGAAACTTTCAGATTGTAGGCAATCAACCTGTATGTCTTCAGCTCATAGCACCGAATTCTTCCTTTCCCACTTTCTTTTCAGAAAGTACAGTCCTTCCCTCAGCATCTGGGGGTACACACTTTTCCAGTGTTTTTGTTTTGATAGTCTGAATTAAGGATGTTAGTTACTAACTTCCTCCTGCCGGTGCATTTCAGTACTTTTTTCTCAACTTTTTGTATGTGATCTCATTTTCACTTTGGTTATTCAGAGCACTGACTTCACACTTCAGAGTCCACTTTGCCAGGATATAAATAATGCAACAATACTAACAACAATAGTACGTTGGTTTTTTCTGTAAAGAATTTTTCCAGTGTTCTTGATAGCAATTGATCATAATTTAGCCATTTATGATTCCAATGTGGTATTTGTAAAAATTCTTAAATTATTAGCTCAGTTGGTTAAAACTTGGTGCTAATTACCGAAAGGTTACAGTTTCAGTTCCCTCTATGGGCCATTCACTTAAGAGTTGGACTCAGTGATCCTCGTGGGTCTCTTCCAACTCAGAATATTCTGTAATTCTGTAAATCTATGCTTTGGACCATGCTATTGGTCATTTCCAAGCAACATATATGGGTGGTAACAGTATCATCCCTCAGTATTTTTTCAGGTGACTGTATTGACACAACCTGTTTTAAGTCTTTAGCTTTCCAAGGGAGAAACTCTGCACAGGGAGGAGAATTTTCTGCCACTTCATTGTTATTGATTATTTTTCTATTTCCTTTTCTTTGCCACATCCATCTATCTTACCTTTTGTCTTGGACAGAAGATAGATCTTCTAAAGTGTCTTTTCTTTCTTCCCATGCCATCAGGATTTCACCTGGGTGCAACTTGTCATGTCATTAACTGCTGACCCTTCAAGGCAGTTCTTTACTTTTTCTTCAACTTGCCCAGTGTGCTTCTTATTCAACAAAACCCAAGGCAGAGGCTAAAATTTACACACCCTCACTTACTTTATCTGCGTTACATTGAGGTCTTTTTCTCTATTGCTCCATTTCTTGATTTCATTACTTCTTGTTTGTTCATTAGAGACTTGTCATTTGAGTCCATAGGTCTTTTTTGGGAAACAGTATTGTCCTTTGGTCTTGCTTGCACTGTAATGCAAGTTACATAGCTCCCCTGGCTTCTCTTTAATTTGGCCATATCTTTTATTGGTGTTTCTGCAGCACTGCACTGGTGATCTGGAATGGCCTCGATAGCTCTGAGTGGCTATGAGGTTGAGCATGCTCATGAACCCTCTTCACAGAAAGACTGTGGGAAACATACATACAGAGAAAATTTGCAGTTGCAGAAACAAGTAATTTGTGATAAGAAATGAGAAAAGTTATTTTTTGAAAAAAAAAAGTTATTTGTTCTTGGAGCAGTTAAAGCACTAAAAACTTTTCTCGGGGGAGGTGGGTGGTGGAAAACAAGCATGGTTCTTTTATTACAGTAATGTAAAAAATGTTAGTAATACTTGCTCATTACAACTAATACTAAATCCAGTGAGGAATATGCATCTGTTAATTCTGTCAGAAAGTATTTTTCTTTTAATGCTTTACAATTAAAAATTAAGCAGTCTTGCTTTTTTATAGTAAATTAACTGCATGTATTTGTACTGTCTTTTGTTTTCTATATTTTTCTAGTAGAGATTAATTTTGAACCTATGAAGAGTCTACGTGTTTGAGAAATTTTTCCACATACAGTTTTAAATACCTCATATTTTTATAGAGCCTTTAAAGCTGATATTTTGAATTGAGATTTTGAAGTAAAATTTGAGGTGTAATTGCAGCTAAGTAAAGATATTGGCTGACAGGAATATAATAGTTAATATCTGACTTAGCAAATGCCAAAGGACAAATTTAAATTCAACTTCAGCCAATAAATTATTTAGTAGAACATTAGGGCACATCTTACTAATGGGAGCCACAAGGAGAGATGGAGGCATAAATGCCATTTATTTAGGCTTGTGGTTGTCTTTCCAAGGAAGACATGCTTTTCTTTAGGACTTAGGGAACAAATTAAGATCAGCAGCACCAGCTGGTATTCCTAAGATTTCATGATCCTTGAGCCTTGAAGTAGTACAACTACAGTAGACTTTCTTTCCTGTTCTTGGGGTACAGTTCAGGCCACAGATTTGAAGAGAATTAGCAAAAGACTTGATTGATCTGAATTTTAAAAAAATATAATGGTCTTCTGAATGTTCTCATTTAATTTGACTCAAGCTGAGTAACTGAAATTTCAGAAAAGGATAAGCCTTGAAGGGAACAAGTTTTCAGTCACTAGAATGTGGAATTATTTAGTTATAACTGGTGTCTAAAAGTGGGCAAAAAAGATGGAGTCACAGCCTTGAACTTCAGGAGAGTAAACAGGGGTTATTGGTCAGGTCCAATGGGAGTCTGCCCTGGCAGGCAAAGGAGAACCCAGGGGAGCTGGTTGATCTTCAAGGACAACCTCCTCCAAGCACAAAATGAGTGCATTCCCTAGGCAGAACCTTGAGCACAGGCCAGCAGGGATGAAGAAAACTGAAAAAAGAAGCCTACACCAAGTTGAAGTAGGAATGGACTACTTGGGGAGAATATAGAAATATCTCTAAAGCATGCGAGGATGGAGTTAGGAAAGCCAAAGGTCAGTTGGGAGTGAAACTAGAAGTGAAGGACAATAAGAAGTTTCTTCATGTACGTTGACAGCAGAAGGAAGGTTAAGGAGAATGTGGGCCCACTGCTCAGTGAAACAGGGGAGCTACTGTCAAGGAACATAGAAAAGAATGAGGTAGATAATGGTGCTTTTTTGCCTCAGTTCTCACCAACAACTGTCCCTTCAGGTGAGTATTATCCAGAACAGGGCATGTAGGAAGATCAAGCAAACTAAAGGGCAGGTCAGCCTTACAACCTGCCCAGTTATTGCAATCTCCAGGAAAGTAATGAAACAGATCCTCTGGGAAGCCATTTCCAGGTGTAAAAAGAACAAGAAGATGATTCAAGATAGACAACATGGATTTACTAAGGGCACAGCACACCTGACCAGTCTAATTGCCTTCTGATGAGAATTTCGTCTCAGTGGGCAAAGCAGGAGCAGTGGAAGTTGTACACTTTAGCAAGGGGGTTGAAAGAACTTCTAACCTTGTCTCCTTTTAACAAGATTGGAGAAATATGGGCTCGATTAGTGGGTAATAAGGTGGGTGGAAAATAGGCTGGATTGCTCGGCTCAGGGAGTATTGATCAGCAGTACAGAGTCCAGTTGGCAGAGTGACTGATCCCTGAGTGATCAATACTAGGGACAAGACTGTTTAGTGTCCTTATAAATGACCTGGATGATGAGATGGAGTACAATCTGATATATGTAGCTAAGAAAAGAACCAATTTATTGTACTCCTTGCAGTAACAGAAATAAAGAGAGAAGGATAATAGAACTTTATGAAAAGAAGAGATTTCAGGACAAAAACATATTTTGGAGTTTAGGAAAAAAATCCAACTTGCAGTCAGGAAGGGAGAAGCTATTCAGCACTGTTGCTAAGTCATTGGAAAAAAAAAAAAAAGGGAAAAGATTATCGTCATTGACAGTGACCAGGTCCACAATGCAAAGCATTGCACAAAAGCCTATTGAAGCAAACCTTCTGACTTGAAGGGTTCACTGTCTATAAGACAAAAGGGGGGAAAAAAGTATTTTCTGCACTTCACATGTGGAGAACAGAGATGCAGATTTCCAGAGTGCAGCCACATATTGCTCATGTGGAAACTTCATCTATTACTTTATGCATAGTTATATGCAGCAATTCCAAACACTTTAGTGGAGTAACTGTTGACTAGTCTGCCTCTAAATCATGAATTCTTCCACCTTTTTTTCACTCTGAATAGTTCCATCTCTTTCACAAGCCGATTTCTGAAGTAGGTATCCTTCCTCAGATTAATTTTCAGGCCTGTGTGCTTCTTCCCAAATGATTACCATTTTTTTCTCATGGGGAGTGTCAAAGAGGAATTTTGAGATAATGTGTCTTTCTTAGGGTCATTCAGGGTCTCAAAACTGATGTAATTCATCTCAGAAAGTGCCTTTATAAACCACTTTGCTTCCATATTTTTGCTGGTTCTACAAACCCAAAGTAAACCTGACTCATTTCCAACACATAAATCTTAATTGCAATAGCTGTGCCATGCTGGAAATTTCTTTTTTTCATGTGTCAATAAGAACTGCAGACTCCCAGATATCCTCTAAAAATCTCTGTTCCCCCATCATTGTAGAGGAGAGGCTTACAGGGAGGATACCTTCACTCATGTCTTTTAAGTCCTGGGTTCTGCTCCTAGCTCACTGAGTGGATTCTTGTGTTGATTTTATCTCACTGTATATCTCAGTTGCCCATCAGCAAATAAGTCCCAGCAATAGTTGTCTTTTCCTGAAAAAAATTGTAAGAATAAATAAATATGAATGAAGGCTGACAGTGACTGCAGTAATCTGTTTAACATGCTTCTCTTTCCCCCTTTTTTCCCCCTCGGATATAGGTCTGGAAGGTGAAACTTCACTTAAAATGTTACAGTGGGATCCTCTTTCATCAGTTTCCAGCTTCTTGAGCAGATCAGAAGATGGCACAGTTGAGTCTTTTCACTTTCTCCCAGAGGGTTGTTGTTCAAAAGCTCCATTCAGCAAAGAACATGTGTTTCCCTCAAGGACCACAAATGTGACTGTTAATAGTCCCTATACAGCGGGAAATTTATTCCCCATACCACATCTCCAGGCTTAGCCTTAGTCCCATCAGACCCAAGTATTTAGTTTTGAAAAGCAATGTTATGTGGCTACATTATAGCTGCTGCTAATTATGAATGGAGCTATTTTGTACTCAAGGGATTTCAAGACTGGGTTTTTCTTCAGCAGGCAATTTCAAAGGGTGATTCTTTCCACTTCTCTGAAATATTAGTTTTAGGCTGCCTCTCTGTTGCCTTTAGGAGCTGGGTCAACTGGCTTAGGTCTGGACACTTAATGGGGAGACCCCAGCAGTCCCAGTCTAAATGACTCCATGAAAAAATAAGTTTTTGTTCTTTCTGCAAAGAGATGTGGATAACCCAAACATCTTTGTCATTTTAAATTATTCAGCAGCAGAGACTTTACAAAAAAGCATGTTGTAAATTTGTTTGGAAACTCAGCAACCATCATTTTAACTACTGTTTTCTTTGCTTCCATTTCCTACAGCAATTGTGTGGTTGCAGGAACATAATTTTTATTACTGGGTTCCTGAGAGCAGTGAATAAGTGTTTAGGGATTTTGAGACTTGCAATCTTTTCTACTGCTGCAGAACACTTAACAGGAAGAATTACAGTGAACTCACAAAACGCTAATATTTATATTGTCAGTGAATTGTGAGCTAAGAATTTGCAAATAAACTCCTTGAGATTTTTGTCAATTGCAAATGCACTTGGAGAAACATATATGGAAGAGTAGGAACAGAAAAATGGGGAATTACAGAATTAAATTCATATACAGATCACTTTTTCATTTGAAATCTAATAGAAGAGCAGATGTAGTTGGGCAAAATAAAGGTGAACTGCAGCACAAACTGGTAGAAGGAAGAGCACAAGCATTTGGCAAGTAGCTCCCACTAACATCTAGCAGTCCGAGATCCCTTCAGTTCTCTGGCTAAAAATGTTTATCACCTCTCTGTTAGAGCTCTCAATGGCTTCATGAATTGGCCCAATTTTTTAAGAGTCCTAATCTATTCAGATATTTACCAGTATAAATGATTATCCTTGTTGCCCTTCTATGTACCCTTTACAGTTATCCGCAAAGACTTTTTTAACAACTGCTGATCATTTTTTTCCACAGTACCATTACACAAAGATCTTGTTCCCAGTAATAGTTGTCAGTTTAGAACACATTATTGCATATGAAAAGCTAGAGTTGATTTTTTTCCAAAAAAAAAAAAAAAGATACATCACCTACCTTTTTCTACTTTGAATTTCACCTGCCATTTTCAGAGCCATCACAGAGTATTACATGGTCTTTGCAATCAGTTCTCCACTATGTATAATGTCACTTTGGATTTTTTTTTTCTAGAGGTTCCTGTAAGACTCACTGGTGTTCTGCCTCCATGGTGAACGCTGATTAGTAAGACAAGAAACTGTCTTAACTTCTGGTTAGTTTCTATTGAGCCCTTGATGAGGGACCTTGTTGGTGCATGTACATGCTGACTCTCTTCAGAGAATACATCCACAGGTTGGTTTATGTCCTTTACATAACCTCTGTATGGTTTTCCCTTTTGCTTCATTATGTTTTTACTGACGAGTTGACTTGAGGCAAATCTTCTGACATATGACCATAAGGAAGTCTGCTGATATAGGACCATTCCCACAATCTGTGAACACAGATAATTATAAAAAAAAAAAAAGGTATTTCTGCTTATATATTAAGATCTCCTAAGAAAAGATCCCAGGTCTGATTCTCTACACTCTCTGTTCACACCCAGGATGGCAAAGTAGTCATATTTAAAATACAATAACCTTGCACATTTTAGATTAAACATAAGCAAGTCCAGCACTTAAAAATTTATAGTGCATGGCCATGATGAACTCCAATTTTTCTTCACAACCACCTAAAATTCTTTGTTAAATTCTTATTTTTTTCATTCTGATATTAATTTGGTAGTTAAAATATTAACACAACTATAACTGTCACCTCTTTTACATGGCTTTGTACTGGTTGCACAGTGACATAACCCAAGCAATCTAGATGCTGTTACTCCCAACTGATGTCCTGCAAATATTAAGAATATGCATAACTTTACACATGTAAACTGGCACACTGAATTTGAATAGAACTATTGAGTTTGTCAGCTTTTCTTTATCCTATAATGAAGATTTCAATCTGACTGAAAAATTATAAGCTTATGTGTAGTCAAATAACTTCAGACATAATTGATTATGGTTTGCAGAACTATTTTTAGGGTCAGATAACATGATATGTCTGTGATTGTAATTTAATCAGGCATAATCAAATTCCATCAAGGAGATTTTTTAATTGCTGTGCCTATATCCCAGGTCTCACATGTCAAAGCTGCATGTATATCAAAGAACTTCATTGTGTCACATAAATTTCCAAACATCTTTTTGTCATATTTCAAGGAGTTCCCTCGAAAGATTATACTATAAAGACAAAGTATCTTCTTTTCCAAATATTTTTGCTTCTATGTCTTGAAGTGCCACATGGATAAGCTAAACGTATTCCCTTTCGATGGTCAGTGAAAATTATGTAGAAACAGGTAAATCTGGCAAGGAGTTTTCCAAAGAACATAGGAAATCACGATACACTGGACCCTACATGCATTAGTCTAGTGCTATGGAGGTAAAACTGAATGGATTTTCAATTCAGGGATCTTATCTGACACATTTCACCCCGTTGGTGCTTCACAGGTTTGCAGCTAGAACAATTTGTTTCCCTTCGTTTGATAGCTTCTGAAAAATATGCCCTTGTGTGCTTTTCTCTATACATTATAAAGCCTGATGAAACCTTAAGATTAGAGCAAGGTTTTGAAGGGATTACTTACTAATAGTTGTACTACTTTGATATGCATTCCAATTTTAAGCAAGAGCGTGTATGCTGTATTCCTCAACTGGAGGAATAAATTTGTTTTGTCTTTAAGGTGAAGAAAACTAAAAGGTATCAAAATCCGTTTGGGGTTTCTGACTTCCATGCTCTCCGTGAAAGGAAATACCGCCCATAGATGGCACTGTGGTCCCGTGACCCGGGGATTCTTGATGTGTGTGCAGCTGTGCCGCGCTGTTCGCGCTGCTCTGGCGCTGGGCTGGCCCTGGCTGGGCGCTCTGTCATTCCCTTCCTCAGCTGGACAGGGAAGAGAAAACACAACGAAAGGTTCGCAGGTCGAGATAAGGTCAGGGACAGATCACTCACCGGTTACTGTCATGGGCAAAACAGATTCGACTTGGGCAAATTATTTTAATTTATTGCCAATCGAATCAGAGTAGGCTAATGAGAAATAAAAGCTAAATCTTAAAGCATCTTCCTCCCCCCACCCTCCTTCCTTCTTCCTGGGCTTGACTTCATTCCCGATTTCTCTACCTCCTCCCCCGCAATGGTGCCGGGGGACGGGGAATTGGGGGCTGCGGTCACTTCACCACACATTGTCTCTGCCGCTCCTTCCTCCTCTGGGGCAGGACTCGTCACACTTTCCACGCTCCAGCGTGGGTCCCTCCCACGGGAGGCAGTTCTCCAACATGAGAGCTTTCCGTGGGCTGCAGTTTTCCATCGACTGCTGCAGCGTGGATCCTCCACAGGGTCACAAGTCCTGCCAGCACACCTGCTCCAGAGTGGGCTCCTCTCTCCACTGGCTTCCCATGGGTCCTGTCAGGAGCCTCTCAAGCACAGGCTTCCCAGGGGGTCACACACTTCTTTCAGGCATCCACCTGCTGCAGGTGGATCTCTTGCTCCCCCGTAGGCCCCCGTGGGCTGCAGAGGCACAGCAGCCTCAGCATGGTCTGCACAACGGGCTGCAGGGGATTCTTTGCTCTGGCTCCTGGTGCACCTCCTGCCCCTCCTTTAGGACACTTGGTGTCTGCGGGGCTGTTTCTCTCAAATATTCTCACTCCTCTCTCTGGCTTCAGTGGTGCAGTTCCACACACCCCACACCCCATTCCCCCCCTGCCCTGTCTTAAATCTGTTGTCCCATAGGGGCTATCAACATTGCTTGGCCAGTTATGGGTCTGTTCTAGGCCAGCTGGCACTGACTGTGTCAGACACGCGGGAAACTTCTGGCAGCTTCTCACAGAAGCCATCCCTGTAGCTTCCCCACCACTAAAACCTTGCCATGCAAACCAATACAGCTGCTTATTAATATTAAACTTATAGTCCTACTTACTGAAATGAATTTAATTGGCTTATTACTATTGCAAATGTGCTGTTTCTGATACTGAAATGTTTTTAGCTCTATGTACTTCCCTAAAGAGTGTACCGCTTCAGTAGCAGAATGGCTGTCCTTGGAAAAAGAGAATGATTACAATGGCTCATTTTGGACCAGTTTACTGAGACAGTTAAATTCTGCAACATGCTCTTTCTTTTTGTCCAGTAAAATATTTAAAATTACTTTAGCCTTCAGCAGACAGTGTACTGAGTATCTCTGGAAAAAATAAAACCAAACCAAATCAGCTACTTAAGACAAACCTCCAGTTTATAAAACAACTGATGGCATTTAAATATTTTAATCTGCTTTACTAGCAGTGGGATTTGACAAAACAATAAAGCATTAGAACACCATTTTACATTAACATTACAAAATACAACAAATGTTTTTCTCTATGTATTTACATAAGCAAACATATAGGTATTCAAAATAGAATGCATCTCACTGTCTGGCAATAATTACATAAGTACAGTGCATGGTTGATTGGATGGGATAGATACATAGGAATTTTTACCCTGAAGTGTATAAAGGATGCACACCAGCTTAGGAGATAAATGGTGAGCTTCATGTCTTTGGACATTTTTCAGATACAGTCTTAACAGTAATAAAATGTCAATCTACTTGAAAAATTGTTGGTTAAAATTTTTTCACATGAAGTGGGGGTTTTTTTGATGCAGATATGACAGACTGACTCAGCATGCTTTTTCTTTGAGGTAGGGGATGGCCCTAACCTCTGAACTAGTCTGTAAGAATGAATATTTTCTCTTTTATTTTTTACCTGAAAAATTATAAAAATTTCCGTTCCGGTCTGATGCATAATGAAAACACACACAGTTTTGTGCAAGATGGAAGTGTTGTTCTGAAGCTGGTCATACTAAACTGTGGTGTTCATCCCAAACGTGGGACCAGCGCTGTAAATCCTGGTTTAAACCAGCTGATCTTCATCATCTGTCTGCAGCATAATGAATCCGTTAATTGCTATCTACTGATGAACAACCTCCTGCAGATCTGGTATGGCGCCTAGAACAAATTCAGATCCTGACTGTCATCCTCACTAAGGCAAACTGCACAAAAATCCATTAACATTTTGGTGCAAGATGATAGAATCAGGCCTCACTAAACTGTCAAAAGGTCTGTGAAGAGGTGGAGATATTGGTCTTTAACTGCTGTGCATTCTTGGCTTTGAGAGGCTTCTTAGACAGAAGCTGATGATCACTCAATAAAACCTCCTATCTGAGTGCTCACAGAACCAAAATGTCAGGCATCAGTTATCCCTGCTTCTAAGCAAAAGATAAGTGTTACGTTATCTCCGGCTGTCAATTAAAGAAATGCTGTCAATCCTCTTAGGTCCAAAACATAGGTTTTATTTTAATAAGCTGGAAAAAAATGATTGTTCAGAGTAATTTTGTAATGAAACATCAAGCCAGTAATTGAAACCCTCTCTGATTGTAGTGAAGTATTCCCTGTCAGTATTTGCAACCTGAGCAATTTGACATTGTGAAAGAGGAACAGAAGGTGAAATGAAAGAGAAATGGTGGGCTGATCTGCTCTGCCAGGTGGGTGAAACGCAGACAGTAAGCGGAGAGCATAAGCTGTGATTGTTAAATGTTCAGTAACAGTTTATCAAGTGCAAGCTGGTGAAGGAAACTGTGCAGACCAACAACTGCAGCCTCAGGAGTCTTGGGAGGAATTGAGCCCTGGAGAAGCTCAGAGTGCCATACGCATCATACAGTATGCAGGTAGGCTCTGCTCCCTGGCACAAATAGGCAATAGGACCCAAAAGCTGTCTGTCCCATCTACTTCTTTCTCTTACAAGGCCAGAGAAACTTGCATCAAGACAGGCACAAAATGTGGCAATTCCCTCCACTGGTGGATGCCTCTGTGTTTCCTCTCCTCTCACAAGTTTAAAGGCCTTCAATCCCCTGTCCTCATAAGAGGGCGATCTGGTTTGGTGGCAGGTTTTGAGCCTCAGACCTCTACTCAGAAAAAACTTTTGTTTTATTACTGCCTACTTATTCCCTCAGGTGCCTGTTCCCAGGGGTAAATCCTCCAAACCATCACCCCAGTTGTGAAGTGGAGACATCTGGACATAAGAAGGTACCTGAGTACCTGTTTCACGGGATGAACTCAACCACTTGTGCATTCCATCAGTGCTCCTTCCCTTGCCTGGCTGGCCTGTGGGATATGAGCTGGCCATTGTCCTTGGTTCAAACTGCCAGATTTAGGGTCTGTATCAAACTTGTTGAAACTGTGGAAGGTCACTGCTCCCACTCAACTGCAGTTAGCAGATTCCTCCTGACATCCCTTTTTTGTAGGTGTGGCACCCCTCACACAATGCTGTGTGGGAGCAGGATTTGTGCACAGAGAGGTAGGAGCAGCAAGTTTGTTTTTCCTTCTGCTGAAGCTGTTCAGTTTGGTTGTGAAGATCAAGTGATCCCAGAGCCAGGGAGACCATATAAACCACCTGATGAGCACAGCCTTGTACCATTTGATTTATCAGGAGATCCTAAATCACCAGTTTTGGGGGAAAAGCCATTAATGTCCATGAGGTGATAGATGACATGCATCACTGCAACGGCACCACAGCATGACACTTTGACCCAGACATGGAGGCCGAGGCCTGCGGAATGAGTCACTGTCACCATGGGCATGCAGAGGTCCTGTGTGGTGGCTCTGCCTATCCCACATTGGAGGAAAGGGCTCATAAAACCAGCAAGTTTAGTTATACAATATATGTAACAACACAATCGGTTTCTTTGATATCAGTCAAATAGCCAGCCAACTTTTAAGTCTTTGTCTGCCACAGATCAGTATCTTAAGCTAAAAATCTTCTTGCAAAGACTCCCAGCTGGTAGGCTACCATCAGATTCAGTTTCTCTCTGTCTTTCTTTCTTTGACTTAGTGGAAATTTAATTGTTCTGTGAAAAGTGAAAACTTCAAAGGATTTTAAAGGTATTGTAGTTTGGTTTCTGGATGGGCAGTGTTTTTTCCAAAGAAACTGGAATACATTCTGAGATGAGATTATGGCTACAAAATTCATGGAATGAATCAAATGCTTGCATTTAAGTTTTGTCAGTGAATGCAACATTTATATTTCTCCTCTTCAGCAAAGTCCCACTGGCTTCAGTGACATGTGCCTGTGATGCCTGAAAGAAATGAGTTTCATGACTAGGCATGTCTGTCAAACAATGGATTTTATGTTCTTTATGGAATGTATTCTGCCCTTGGAGCTATGCAGGTGGAATACAGTGCCACTTAAAAGTCCTGTTATGTTTCAAGAGAGCCCCATTTGCCCATACATATTTCATTAAGGCTGAGTCCTAGTAGTGCAAGCTACTGACCATTCCTGAGCAATCTACCTTAACAGCAATACAGCAAAACTAGGGAAAACAATTTTTAGCAACTAACAGTTTTCTAATAATTCTGGCCCTACAAACCCTAAAACAAAACCAGGAGGACATTCTTCAAAATGGCCTTTTTAAACCAAAAAGAAACAACGAGAGAGGATCTGCTGCAACCTTTTACTGAAAGCTTTACTCATGTAAAACTTCCTCTGACATTACTTAAGTCAGCCTTTGTTAGAATCGAACAGAGGCATGGACCTGGAATAGTTCCTGAAATTATTTAACCATGTTGTGCCTGGTTTTCCAGTCTTCTCTCTCTTTAATTCCCTGTCAACACCAGTGGGAAGGAGCAGGTAATCAATCCAAATAATTGCTTTTGAAAATATTACTTTCAAGTTTTAAGCTGAACACATGAAATTTTTGAACAGAAATAAAGTACAATACATAAAATAAAGATTACAAATGGTGGTAGAAACAAAGGATCATATAATTTCTCTCTGAAGATTCCGAATTTGAAATACAGAACAAATGGCAGAAAAGCCCAGTGACATTTCAGAATGGTTACTCAGAAGGAAAATATAGCCATAAAACAGTTAACAAAATGCCCATAAATTAATCTATAGCAGTTTTAATAGATTTTCTTTAATAGTTTAAAATTTATTTTAAATATATATTAGCAAATTAACCGTAATTTTACTTAAAATTTGGTAAAGTGCTCATTCAGTTAATGATAACAAAACTCAATTGTAGCAAGACAAACTAGCTGGAGCCTACTCTGCAACAACATCAAAGGACAGCTTAGCTTTCATTTGCAAAGAGAAAAGAAACGCGTAGGTTTCTTCACAGCCCATATTATAGTACCAGAAATTGCATTTTTTTCTTTAAGAAATATATCCTTTAGAATATTAAAAAAATAAGTTTAATAAAGCCTGTGCTTAAAACAGCCAAAGTACTGTATGAAAAAAAATTGCACATTTGATACCTTTAAAACCCTGTTTTTCATTCACAGGGTAATATGAGGAGTATATGATGTTATTGGAAGGTCTCTTGAACAGGGCTGATTTTCCTAAGCTATCAGAGCTTCTCCCAGCCAGGTGAAATTTTCAGCGAATGCTCAGTGGTTGTCATGGCAGCTGCCAGCCATCACACACCACTAACCTTTTCGTTCCCTGGGCTGATACTTCCCTTGGAGGTACCATCCAAATGGTGTATTCCTATTGAGACCATTGAGTAATCCTTAGCCATCATTTTTGCCTCCTTTTTCAAACTCTTCATTTGTGCTAGCTGGAGCTGGCTGGAATCATATGCAAGTGCTGGGATAGTGTTCACTAAAATCAGCTGGAAAGGTTTCTTCTCTTCCTTGTAGCGACACTGAATGTAACGAGAGAAAGCTGAGCGGTAGGTTTTATTGAACAGTGTATATACGAGTGGGTTGACAGCTGAAGAAAGGTAACCAATCCAAACAAATATGTTAAGGAGTCCGCCAATGACTTCTTCATTGCATGACTCCTTGCAAATTACAGCCATCACATTTGTGATGAAAAATGGACACCACATCACAACAAACAGAAAGAAGACAATGCCAAGAACCTTGGAAGCCTTCTGCTCATTGCTGATGGATTGCATGGTTCTTCTCCCAGAAGTCCCGATGTCTCTGTTCAAGGAGCGCTGAAAGAGTTTTTCTGAGGACAGGGAACTCTGAGGGAGGAAGCTAAATGAAGCAAACTTGGTCTTTGGTCCGATGTCATTCACACATAGCATAGCCTCCTTCTGCAGCGACTTGATGGTTAAAAAGTAAGTGACTACCATGATGGTCAGAGGGATGAAGAATGCCACAAAAGAGCCTACGAGAACAAAATTCTCATCTGCAAGTAAGCAGCTGCAATTCTTAAACACTTTGGATTTGTCTTGTAGTCCAAAGACGGGTATAGGCATGGAGATACCTGAAGGTGGATCAGAGAAAGAAGAGATTAAACACAATAATGAAAAACATTTCCAGTCTCCAAGAATAAAATAAACAAACATCTACTTGTGTTCTACCTGTGGCTGAGGTGATCTTGGCTGTACGCATATTACCTCAGCCACAGGCAGAATACATTTGTTTACATCCAGCTGTCCCAGGACACATGGTGGCCACAAAAGCGTAACTCTTTAAATTCTTGGACCTTGTCCCCTTGTAATTATCTCCAGACTTGCTCCTTGGTTCCTGCCACCTTGGCAAAGGCTTTTATGAACTATGATCAAGATGATACTGTCTTTCTTTTCTGAAGTGGCTTAAGGGTGATCTTGGACTGTTTCACAGCAGAGGATTAGAAATGTTCTGGTACTGGTTTCTGTGTAGGCAGGGAAATTCTGATGTTAGGAGGAAAGATAATTTTTTTATAGTAGGTCTAAGAGTAATCTTTCTTTGGGTCTTTCCCTTCTCTTCCTGTAATATCTGTACAGTTAACGTAGTCTAAATGTGAAAAAAACTTTCCATGGCAGTGGAAATGGCAATGAACAATGGGGACAAATTAAGCCCTGAGAGACACCAATATGAGGCAGCCCGAGATGTGGTTTACCCTTCAAAACTGCAAAGGTCCTTTCACAGTATTGCCAAATGCTAGAGACTGCCCTCTCAACTCACAGCCATGCAAACTTTGTCTTCCCCTGGAGCATGTGCTTCATGCTTGCCTTGTCATGAATGGTAAGGCAAGGGCATGAAGTCCATTCTCCTTGGACTGCTCTGTCTGATTCAGCCTATTCAGCCATTTCCTCGGGGACTTCTGCAAATGCTGCTAGTGTCTGGGCAAAATCAAACAGCTGCTGTTTCTTTGGTTGTTGGTTTTGGGTTTTTTTCAGCATTTGTCTCTTCCCCTCCATGCTATTTCTCCATGAGAAGCAATGTTCAGACAGTGAAAGGGATGATGTGCTGTGAAGAGAGCAGAAGTGGAGTTTTGAAGCAGGGAGTGATAATACAGCCCTGTTTGGATAAAAACAGCTAGGAGTCTGATTCCTGTGGAAAGTTAGCATAATTTTGGAGCTTCAGTCCTCTTTGCATTTTTTAACAGAAATCCCAGTGGCTGTATTTGGCTTATTAGGAAGAAAAACATTAATTAGAGAAGAATTTCTTACGATGTGAGGAGGATGATGTGCCCTACTTTGTTCACTGTATGCCCAAGAATGTCCCTACTGGTTCACAGATGAGTCCTGAAATACCAGCTTTTCGATGCTACCTTCCTCTACCTTTCTTTCCCTTCTTCCCACCCTGGTGCTTAGACTGGGAGCCCTTTAAAAGCATAGGCTATCTCTTAATTTCACACACTTCCACTGCCCAGCATAACACCTCCAGTCCTAGAGGAAAGCTGTGGAGTACAGGCTCAATACCAAACAGTAATAATATTAGACTATTATTCTCTTCAAATGCTTCAGTCTTTCGGTGCTTCTGGAACTTCTACAAAGATCTTTATTTTTTCTAAGAACACTGTAGCTTAGTTTATCTTTGCAGCTTTGAACTGAGTCGTGGCAATGTCTCAGGCCAGTTTAGAAAAGTGCTGCTCTTATCTGCCCAGGGCAGAAGCTGGTGGAGAGCCTGTGGTATTACCCTTTCTGCTTCTGCTGCACGAGCTCTAAACGCTTGAACTTGGGCTAGGCGAAGCCAGGGGCTAATATGCAAACTTGTGCAGTGTGGCAAACTTGTGTGGCACCTCCTGAGTTGAGCTGACAGAAACTTCAAGTGACTGGCTAAAAAGGGCAAGTCAGTCTGACTTACAGCATGCGGGGAGAGGTCACCTGCAGAAGCCAGGCTGCCCAGCTGCAGCTGAGCAATCTGTGGTGCTGAGCACCTCCAAGGAAATGAGGAACACTCTGAAGGTCTTTTTTTTTTTTTTTTTAGGATGAGTTGAAGGGGTGATGAAGGCACACAGTGCCTTCCAGCATTACACTTCAGCTGCATGAAGACACAGCATTAGTCAGAGCAATACCACAAGTTTCCTGTCTGCTTCTGCCCTGTGCTGATAAAAGCAAGGCTGGTTTTATATTTCATTCAAAGACCTAGTGTGAGCTGCAGAGATAAAATAAACAATGGTATTGACAGAGTTAAAAGATACCTTTCGTTACTACCTTATGGTTCAACTGCATGAGGAGGCGTGAGTGCAGAGGCAGCAGCACTAGAAAGAGGAAAATTTTAGCATAATTGCACCCTTTTTCAAGTAAAGGACCCAAGCCAGTTACAACTCCTCACCTGAAACACAAGAGCAGCAATTCCCCAACTGCTTTGTTCTGTTGTTAGCAGCTTCTGGAGACTGACATCTAAACTCAGGGTTCTGGCTTTAAAAAATGGAAATGAGCTTCAGCTTGCAGATGAAGTTTCCACATTTCCTTGTCATTCCATTAACAAGCACAAAAGTGCTGCACCCAGCAGGGCTGTAGAAGGTGCTGCTAGTCATGTAAATTTTTCTGAGTGACCATTCAAGGCATCTTTCCCCTACAGTCACAGGTAAGAGGACTGTATAGTTTGAAAACAGCAGAGGTACCACGTTTCAGTGGCAGAGAACATTGACAGCTGTAGCCCGCTTTTTGTGTACACCCCAGTTCAGCATGCAGGGGATCCTACAAATTATATTGTGGCATTCCTGCATGGAATAAATAAACTCCCTCTTTTCCTGTCTCTACAGGGACTAAACTTACTGCTCCCTTCCTGAAAGGAGTAGAGTTTGTCCCTCTTCAAAAGGTGGGTTTTAGCTTCTGCAGCACGAGTATAGCAAATCCCATAGGGACACAGGGATCAAATTCAAAGGCAGCGGTGTTTAAACTGTAAATAAAGGAGCTTCCATGTGCAATCCACATCCACTATTTCGATAGAATTTTTAGAAAGCATCACATATGGCCAAGAATATCCCCCACACATTACTGAGGTTTGGTCAAGATCAAGTTTGTCCCATAAATCCGTAACAAAAAGTCCTGCTACAAGTTGCATTAGCATTGTTGCAGCTGACCGAATAAATTCTTCAAAAGTTGAAGCTCAGTGACCTATTTCATTTTGATGATTCAGAAGTATGATTCCTTGCTGGTTTATGGTCCTTGCTTTCCAACTCCCTGCTCTTGGTGACTGTGGATGTTTAAGAAGATGCAGATGGTGCCTGCGCCTTCAAATGCCATAAGAAGGAAATCAGCTTCACAAGAAAGGGCCATGCAGAGCTACCAGGTAGGGACAAACACATATTTGGGAAATGGAGCATGTGCAAACAGTAGATCTGGATGAAACAACCTGATAGGGCTGTAACAGAACAGCTATTCCACACACTGCCCATTCCATGTTCCTGGCTCCCACCAGCCCAAGGTCAGTCTGGAAAAACCCTTGTTATCCCCCGAGGGCTTTTTTATTGTTTATCTCTCTTGGCTTCCAAAACAAACTAAACAGAGGCACAAGGAAGCATTCAGCACAGAATAGGAACATCCATTCAAGCCCTGAAGGTACATTAGCCACTCCATTTCCAGTTGACATTCCCACTTAGAACATTTTTCCTTGTGGACAAATCCTAAATATTATGTTCCTCTGGTATGAGATGGTTTATTTATATAGCTTGATTTATACAGGGTGGCTGTCTCAAACTAGGATTTTAATAAACCACAAACAGATCCCAAACCATAAAGATGAGTAATAAATCCTGCATTAAACCTCAAGAGTCTGGGCACAGTTTCAGAATGACAAAAGGCTCTTGAAAACACCAAAGGTTAAGAAGTAAAGCAACGGCATCCTTCTTTTTGTTCTCTCAAAAAGCCTGGTAACATTGACAGAGGTTGATTTAGTGGTACACATTGCTGACTTCAGAGGTATACAACAGCCATAAAACCACTTTAGCTGGACAGGTAAACTGGCTTTGCAGCTGCCTTGAGCTGCTGAGGCTATCAATAAATTAAAGCTAGAATTTACAATATGCCCTGCAGAATGGCACACTCGTGTTACTTAGGGTGAACTGATAAGGTCAAGGTTCCTTCTGTGAAGTCTCCTTCAAACAGAAACTGTCAGTCACATGCTTTCACTTCACATATATCCATTTCAAATGATTTTAATACAAATGAGCATTATCATGTGCCTTAATAAATTACCTTTTGAAATGTCATTACAATTTCTCAACAAAATTTGGCACCTTGGTTCACCTTCTCATGAAAAAGAAAAGAACCTCCCCATCTGAAGTTCTAGCAGTCACATTGATTCAGACATAACAGGTTACAGGCCAGCTCATGGGCCACTGCACAGAGATGCGCTGTGATGCTGAATCTGAAAGGATTTCTGCTTGGAGAAAGCCAGTCTCTCCTTCAAGCAGCTCTATGTGGCGATACTGTCTAATTTCTTTATAAAAGCCCATGTCCAGTATCTGATGCCTTTTTGTACTCAGAAAATGTCGTCCTTTGGTATATCTGCACATTCAAACAACAAACAGTTGTCCATGTACACTCGCCTGCTACATCCCAGGTCATAAAAGTCATACAAGACATACTCTCAGTTTCACGTTGTATAAAAAATTTCCTTGTTGCACACTGCCATCATATTATTTTAAATATTTTTGACTTAAATCACCGCACAAAATAGTGTTTATTCATTTGGGCTACCGTGGTGTGTGTTTGCATGCTCTAGGAACACAAGCCACAGTCAGCCACTTGCAGAGGGAGGACCATGGACCATGTAATCCCCCTGAGTATCCAGGATGTAAATATGCCTGAATCTTGTATCAGGAGCTGGAGTTTAGCCACAGCTACTTTCATTTAAACATCTGCAAAAGAGCTACTCAGTCTGGCTCCGCGTCTCTGCTTGGTGTTTGGCACTCACTAGTGTGGGAGTCATCATTTCCTCAGAGCTGCAAACACTTACCTTTTTTTCTGCATGCACCTGAAAATGATTCCAATTGATTAATTTCCAGTCATGGCAAACCTTTCACTGTTATAATTTTTTGCTGCCAAAATAGTGCCAACCACATTTTCAATAGCAAGGTTGTGCTAGGTGGCAGTGCAGAAGCAGAAATTTCCACTTGGGGAGAGGGGATGTTGAAAAGCTCTGGGTGGACTAAGAATCACCATCTGAGGCTGCATCTAGTTAGCATGAATGTTAAAAAACTTCTGCCTTTCCTAGTCAGTGTGGCAGTGTCCCCAAAGTCCTGGGCTAGAATTTCTTCTCACATGTGAGACAAGCACGGAATTTTTCCTTAACAGTAGGTACATGTGTTGGTGGGGGCAGGAGTGGGTGAGGAGCTTTCTCTCACAAATCCCCACAAAATAGTTGCTTTCAGATGGAATTCCTCGAGAGCTAAGTGAGTCATAATGCTGGTGGAGCATTGTCTCCTTTCTGCATCCCGAGAGGCTGTCCTCACAGGACTGGAATCAGAGTGGGTCCAGACATCTTCCATATCACTGTTTATAAACTAAATTTAGCCCTTTATTCAAGGGCGCACACAAAGGTGGTTTTCTGTATCTTTCCACTGGAACACTTTATTTGGTCACACATCTTCTATTTAATACAACTGAAAGGAAAACGAATTTAAATTTAACTTCACATAGAGGGTGCCACATAATACGTGGATTACTCTATTAATTTTAAAATGGCTTTGTTCTTGGTAGCTCGGAAAGTCTCTAAGGAAACATACTATTTAGCCTAGTAGGAGTTAGATTCAATTCCTTTTATGTGTGAAAATTATTGTAATTGATCATTTATGCTATAAATCATCTATTCCACTTTAGAAAAACAAAATCAGAGAAGTCTGTGTCTTCCTAATATGTTTCTCATTTATGTCTTCACTCCTGAAGCCTATTTCTTACAAGAACAGAGACATGTCTGTCCAAATTAATTTATAGGAATGTAATAATAAATTAAATAAAAATAGGATTACCGGAGTATTACTGGGAGGACTGTGCAAGAAACAACGGACAGGTGCCCCTTTTTGACCTGAGTGATTAGAAACCCAGGGCTCAAAGCAGGGTCAGTTATGAGAGAGGTAACAGCTGATGGAGTCGCTTGCTGCTTTGGTGTAATGCTGTTCACTTATAAAATGTGCAAGCAGCCCAAAGGCAGCAAAGATCCAACAGCAGGAAGCAGTTTCTTTGCTTTTGGCTTTAAGTGCTTTTCCTGCCTATACACACCTCAAATCCTCTTTGTTAGTTGTACTGCAGGACTTGTTTACAGTCTGGTCCTTCTTATTTTCTCACTGGATTTTCCAGACCTTTTGCATAGTAATTTCCAGTGGAGCCTCTTCACAAATGTAGTCTTTGCTTTTCAGCCAGTGAGATTATCTTTGGTTTGGGCTGGGGCTTCTGCCAATGTGCTTGTTGGCTCCTCACAGAGATGTCAAAGTGAGAGAAGTTGTTATCCCTCCGTGTAATATGGTTATTCAGTCACCAAACGGAGTAGCAGAGGCATAAAGAAGTCTACGCTTTTCAAGCAGCTAGAAATATATAAATAAAGGTTTATAAATGTTCTGAAGAGATTTCTTTTGAAAAGGATTCAGGGACTGGGGATTTCAGATGATGCCATTCATGTGTGCAGCAGAAAGCATTGGTGAACAGACCCCAGCAGTTTCAACTGAATGAGCTGAAAGAGGAAGTCTTATTATTGCAACCAAAGCCTCTTAATTTAGTGCCCGCACAGGCTGGCAAAGGCTGCCTTCACTGTCTGCTGACTGCAGTGGGCAGAGGCAAAGCCTCCAAGGGATAAGAAACTGCTGGACAAAGCTGTGCTGCCTGGTCCGGTCGTTTATGAGCAGAGAGGCAGTCACACGTCCAAAAGCTAGCCTTGGTATCTCATTGGAACATTAATTATTTTAGTTTTTTCCTAACATGCTCATAGTTGTTGCCAGGTAATGACCTTCTTGACACCTGACTGCATGTTGCCTCATTTTAACTGAATCTTTGCAGTGATTCTGTCTTTGTGGAGTAAAAGTCTTCCTTCTTGGAGTTAGCATGCTGCCTGTATGAGACACCTGTGGGTAAAACCTTCACCTCTAGGGCCAAAAAAATAGAAAGAATATGTAGAAACCTCAGAAAATTAAAAGACTTTTTCAATTTACACAGAAAATGTCTTTAGATGACACATATTTGCGTTCAATCTGCTTGTTTACTGTAACACTTATATCTATTGAGGGTCACATAACTTTTTCTAAACAAGTCAGAAATACCAAACAGCCTAGTAAAAAGAATTTTGTCCAATATGGCTCAAAAACTAAATAACATGTAATACATGCCATTTTCTTCCGTAGGTCAGCCATGGATTTGATTAACCTTCTTTTTGCTGTTCTTGGTTAGACCTTATGGTCTGATTATGAACATTTTAGAGATGTTAAACCTGCAGAAAGGTGTGAAAAGACCCAAGCCCTAGGCTCGGTAAGGGTGTCAACATTTAGACAAGAATTAAATGTCTTTGCCTTGTATGGATTATTGTGTCACTACAATACATTATAAATGCATGTAGAGGAAAGAAGAGAGAGACAAGAAGGTATCCGAGCCTGCTTTTGCAGCAGGTCAGACAGAGCGTTTAGCTCCAGCATGTCCAGGAGGTTAAAAGCCAATAATAGAGAGAGCCTAAGAATCCTTTTCCTCTTTACGGATCCAGAGGAACCCAGTCAACCTGATCCCCAGTAAGGAGCATACTATCATGCCATACAGAGCCAACTTGTTCACCTGAGAAAGCACCATCCCTGTGTTTCCCATGTGAAAATTTAGCCCATCCTTAGAGATGGGACAAAGAAGTGTTTATGGGAGTGATTCAGCAGTGTTTTGGTACCACATTGCCACATCCCATCTGAGACGAAATTGCTCCTCTTGCAGTCTTGGTGAGATTGAGACTTATCCCTTTCCCTGAGCCTGGAAAGAGTAGATAGTAAGGTGGTATCTGGCTAAGCCTGCACAGGAGGCCAACAAAGCAGCTTGCCCAGGGGATGCTGACTGAGCAGCCCCCAAGTCCAAGAAAGACAGACAGCAGCTACAATCCTGCCATCAGCAGCGAGTTGCAAGGGGGATGGGCTTGATGTTCTCCTCCAGGGGACATAGGCTGATGTCAGCTGTGTAACCCCTCATCTGTGGTGATTAGAAGTGCCCTGATGTGATGGATAATTTGGAAAGAAAAATGGAAAGAGAAGCATCTTAGAGGCCTGCACTGGTCTGCAGATCATGATTCAGGATGCTGTACTTTATGTTTCACTGCCCACCCTGTGGCTAATGCCCTTCAGCCTGACTGAACTGCTCTTCTGTGGAGTCAGCCAATGCCCTGGTCACATTTAGAAGGCAGAGTTGAAGAGATGAAAAAGGGATAAAACATATCTGCCCGTATTTCCCATCTACAGGTATCTATGGGTGCTATAGCATAATGCCTAGAGTTATCTTTCTGCTAAATGTCACAAAGCACCTTGAAAATAAAAAATTAATACGTGAACTGTCCTCGTAGTAAGAAATGCAGGAGGGACCTCCTCATGTCCTGTAGTGGTATGCAAGGCACCGCTGGTTTTAACTTGTGAACATTCAGCCTAATACTTCTGGATACTTCTATATGCTTGTAAGGAGAAATTTACACTGCTCACTCAGTGCATCCGAGAACTAAACCCAAACAGCATTTCTGTCAGGATACTCACAGTTCAGCACAGTCTGTGATCCTAGCAGCAGCGGTCAATTTGACATTTCAAAACTCAGATCAAACACAAAATGATAACAAGGGCAATGTTCTGCCAAAAAGAAACAAGTCTTCCCAGTGGGTGTGATTTACTTTCAACATAAAAGCAGGATTGAATGCTGTGAAATACACAGATTCCAATTTTGAACAGCCAGAAAAGAGAGCCCTTATCACAATGCCACAGCCTGCTTTCAGGACATCTTAGGAGTTCAACAGGCTATCTTCCATCAATGACTCTGGAGGACATTACAGGAGAAATCAGCTGGCAGGTATTTCTATATTTGTTGCAGGTAATTAGGAATATGTTGTCTCAGTTATGACAAAACGCCCGACTTTTATTCACTGGGCTTCTGCTTAGAAAGGATGCCAGCGGTCCAGGCCAGGAAATGGATGGGGAAAGGTAATTACAGCCTATGTGTGTGATAGTTTGCAACATTCCTGCTAATTGGGATAAATGTAAGGATTTCATTTGAAAGTAGAATTCTGTGATACATGTATCTTTCTTAATATCCAAAAATGCAACATCTGGCTTAAGTCAAATTTAATACTTTAAAATACATAAAAGAAGTTGTGAAATTGCTCTGTACAAACTTTAAATGAATGAAATTTTCTCTCTTCTTCACATGTTCTTATATGCAACACAGTGGTACTTTATCAACACCATTTTTCATTTAGAAGATGATTAAATGCAATTACAGTGTACAGATGATAGAGATTATAAATCCTAGCATAATACCTTGTACACTTCTTTTCTGCTCATTGTATTGTGTGTGGCTTCTGCTGTGTGGAAATCCCAGCTCCTCTGACTAAAGATGCTCAAGTAACTTCTTGGTCAACACGGAATCCCCTTTTGAGCATGTACTATTGTAGAGACCTCTTGGAAAAAGACTAGAGCAGCCTGTGAACATGTCCTTTCGGCATTTTGCAGCACCTCACATTGCACTTTCTGCAGAAAAGGGTATCCTGCAATAGGACCCATGCTCATCCTCCCCACTACGCATGGGGAATCCATTATGGATACTGGTATATATTGTACACTGTGCTGGGAACATGACAGGCTAAAAAGGACAGCCTTTCAGAGAAGGGGGAGTAACTTATAATAGACACTGTGCTGTTATTGCCTTTTTTCTTAAAACATTCCATTTATGGATATATCCTGATCTATCTCTGATATATCCTACCAAGAGAGACTGGCTGGTTATAGGTCATATTGCCATCCGCCAACTTATTCATTCAAAGAAACCTCATAATAGGACAGGCCTGGACCAAGTGAAATTAATGTTTCTTTGTCTGTAGCTTCAAGAGGAAGAAGAACATGGTCCTTGTTCTCTTCCAAACAACGACATGGTAAAAAAAAAAAGACAATTAAGAAATTCTTTCATGAATACCTTGACTAACCAGGTTCTTTCCACATAGCTCTGCTATTAAAAAAACAGCTCTATCGTTTATAACTTGCCTTTAAAAATAAAACCAAAGCAGAAAGAAATGCCACATATTAATGCTGTGACCACTTCTCATTTCTTTTTTCACCTGTAAGGCAGAATGCATTACCTAATGCAAAAGAAGTGCTCACAAAAGCAGTGTGTGCCTTTTTCACAGGCAAAAACCTTTATATCATCCTGATGTAATTACCTAAAGAATATGGTAAAAGAATACATAATATTCTTCACTTTCATATTTAATTATTCTTCATTTAATGATACGTGTCTACTGGAATAATGTGTTCTACCCCATCCAGATGTATGCCAGGTTGCTCATTGTCTCTGGTTTGGAAATGTACCCCTATGGACACATGAACCTTTGTTGTTTCTTAATCTCTGTGTTTCCAAATCTGGAGAATTCAGAAAGCAGTTCAATCACTAACATTCCTTTGAACATTTTTTTCATAAAGAAAATGATAAGGTTAGTAGCACCTCCTTGTCGGATAATGAAAAAAACTTACACAAGTTCAAAATGCAAGCTTTTTGAACCTTCATGGTTATGAGAAGCTGTAGCAAGCTGATGGTGTGGTGAATGAGATATGTTCACTCTTCTGGGAAAAAAAAAATCAAGTATAGGATTCTGTTACATGGGAAATATGGGAATAATTTACATCACTGAGGAAAGTAAATGGGATATTTTTCTCTCTTTCACAGAACCATCCTAAGTAATGTCTCACAACCAGAACACATGTGCTAGTCAACTCAGAAATGTGCATCACAACAATGAATGTCAATTGGATGGAACTGAATTTTACTTTCCCTCAGACAACCTGTACATGAAGGGCTTGTTTACTCATTAGTTGTCACTACTGTTGGAGTCATCAGTATGGCAATGAACTTTCTACTGAAATAGTTTTTGCTGACTACTGAGCCTCATACACTGTGTCTCTGTAAAGTAATAGAATGAAGATTCTATTTCTGAGATGGTTCTGAATCTCTAGTACTTTATTTAAGAAATTTCACGCCAACCCCCTAATTGATGCAAATTTCTCTATAGGTTGTGCAATCATTTTTGACAACATGTTTATGGCATTCTATTTTTATGGTGGTATCTATGTCCACAAACGCTAAAGGTTCCAGGGGATTGCCCAAACACAAAACCTACAATGTTTGTCCTTGAGATCCTCCAGCTGGAATGAGCAAACAGTATATTCACTGTCTGAGTATATTCAAACTCTGGTTTCAAGAATATGATGAAAGTAAAAGACATGTTAACTAAGGAAATGATTATAAAAACTGCTAAGAATGCAAAGTCAAGTTTTCAAAAGAAGAAATGGAAGTGAAGTGTATGACTACATGGGAAAGAGGAAGTGTTGTAGATATTTCAAGTTTAGCTCCAGCACTTCCAAATTTAGGTGCTCAACTTTAAATCTATGTTGTCATAGTACAGTTCCGTGTGTAATTATTTACAATTTTATATATTCTGGCAGTATATTCCATGTTATAACAAATCGTCTTTTTCTGTGCCAAGCCATACCTAAATTAGACTTGAATGAAATGGCAAATTTTCTCATCTGAAAGAAATGGATGTGTAGCAAATTCGGGACAGGAATTCCCAACCTGCCACCTCTTGGCTGTTTGGGCCTTCTGAAAACTGTAAAGAGACTTTAAAATGAAAGCTGTCCTTGGCAGAAGGAGGAGCGAGCCGAAGGAGGTCAAAGTTGTCAGCAAACCACAATCCAGAGACGCAGGTGGTTGTACTTTCCCAATCCCTGCTGCTTCCCTTCATACTCTGTAGGGCAACAAGAAGTCACTCAGAGAAATTGCAGGCTGCCTGTGGAGGGGGTGTAAGCCTCTGTGTCAGCAGAAAGTGTCACACTGCCAAATTATTAGAGGCTTAGTTGCACTGGCCTTGTTTTGTGCCTTTTTGTAACTTTTGGCCTTGAAGTTACTCGGAGGTAACTTCACTCTGCGCTTTGGAGAACGTTGCTTCTCATGGTACAGTATTTCTAAATTTTGAAGACTCAAAAGCAATGGCAAAATTTTAGAGTTATGTGGTGGGAGGTATTTTACCAGCTTCATCCAGATCAATGTTGGAATTTTTTTCTGCATGAGAGGCACGGAATAAATCTAAGTTGTTAGTGACTGGGGAGTGCAGAGACTGCCTGAAGGCAGTGAACAGATGTGCAGGCTGAGTGAGAAATGATAAGAGAAAACTCAGCTTAGAGTGTTTGGGTTTCATCAAACTTCACATGCATTAACAGAGCATGTTAACATAGACCATTAACAGAGGAATAGAGAGAAATAAGAACTGAGGAATGTTATATATATAAGGACTTAGCATTCATGACTGGAAGTCTTTTATGTGACCCTTTCAAGGATTTTTAAAAGAGGGAATGATGCACTGTTAGCCTATCACAAAGCAATGTGTTTGATAGTCCCACTTAGGACTGAAAGGTATTTTACTTGTATTTTTAGCATAGGCTCCATTTACAATTCTATAGATTCCAGTTCTATTCAAAATTCTAATTTTTTTAGCAAGGAGAAATGCTTTGGCTTTTTACACCTGTTCTCAGTAATGACCTCTGTGCTATAAAACAAATGGAACAATTTTCAAGGTTTAATGGGCTTTTGCCTTCAACAGCTACAAATAATCTAATTATCTAGCCACTGTGGGTACTGGATGATTTAAGAATTAAAGACATGATTAGAATCTGTTACAGTAATTAGAATCTATTTTAAACCAATTGCCTATGGCATTGCATGGTCTAGTGAAAGAAAGGCTGCTGGCTAAATGCTTTTCTTTCACTAAATGCAAAAACAAATGTTAGCGCACATTTATTTTTTTAAACTGAGAAAGTCAAGATTTCAGAAGTCAGGTCAATCAAACTATTTGTGCTTTTGTCTGCTGTTTTTAAAATGCTTCAAATGTCACTGAAGCCAATAGAAGGAAAATCACTGATTGACTGGTCTTTGGATCAATTAACTGAAAAAAATTATGAATGTAGTGAATAGAAGGAAAATTACAAATGTTGTGAACAAAAGTGTAATTACTTAGATGAATTAGAAGCCATAATGAAGGAGATGTGGGTAGATTGGGAAGCACTATAAGAACTTCTGCAGGCCCTGCAAATCATCTACAAGTATTTGCAGGAGTCAGCAAAGCAGGTGGATAAGGGTAGTCCAGGTGATATAATATTCCTGGGTTTCTAGAAAGCTTTGACAGACTGTTTTGCCAAACGCTGTTAAAGAAATTAAACTGTAACATCAGAAGAAGAAAGATCCTTTTGTAGAAAAAGGATGGGTTGAAAAACAAAAAATTGAAAAACAAGTGGTGGGATTAAAGAGTGAAGGTGGTAGAAAGTAGCATCCAACAACCCCCTGTGTTCATCAGTGCTGTTCTGTCCAGCCATAACAGCTGTTCATGTCTAGTATGGATACTGGAACTTATTAAATGTGCTGGCAACACAAAACTGTTGGCAGTTTCCCCCTCTTCCTCTGCTGAAATGAACCTCTGCACAGGGGAATATAACATCTTTCAGTTCTTTCTCTTGCTTTTTACCCTCTATCTAATACATCAGAAAGCTCACAGGGCACCAGCTCAACTGCAAACTGCAGGAGCCCGTGGAAGTCAAAGGTTATCTTTCTGAGGCTGGAGAGCAAAACCTTGGATCTGAATTTGTAAGTCAGATGCCAGCCACACTGTGCGCTGTGCAGGGTGTGTTGTGCCCAATACTGGCTCTGCCTGTGCCAGCTATCATAGAATGGTTTGTGTTGGAAAGGACCTTCAAGATAATCTGGTTCCAACTCCCCTGTCATGGGCAGGGACACCTTCCACTAGACCAGGTTGCTCAGAGCCCCATCCAACCAGGCATTGAACACTTTTAGGGATGGGGCATCTACAGCTTCTCTGAGCAACCTGGGTCAGTGCCTGAGCACCCTCACTTCACCCTGGGGAGAGTTCTCAGCCATAGCTATGTGAAAATGCAAAGAGGTAAATAATTTTTGGCCCTGTCACTCTAAGTAGCTCTGATAGTCTAGAGGGTGGTAAGTGATACATAGAGCACCTCTTTGTTCAGGAAGCATGTCCTACTAGTAAACAACACAGACAGAACCTTCAGAAACCCATTTCCTACATATTCTGAGCTGGATGGTGGCAGGTCAGGAGGACAGGGTTGGTAAATGACTCACAGCAGGTTGCATGGATGATCAGGGATCTATCAAGGTTCCTTACAAAAATTGCTTTTTTTTTCCTAATAATATAGTGATGTGCCATAGTGTAAACTCAGTCCAACCTGGCAGTGACTAGCCCATCCGCTTCTTTATAGTTTGCTATGTGTTTTCTACCCTATCTGGAGTGCACATCCCATTTGCCAGAGTTTATCCACAACACAGTTTCTGGCTGGGAAGTGACCCATCTTCCTTCAGCTGATCTCCCCATGCCCCTTGCTTCCTTGAGACTAGAAACCAGCTCAGCACCGCTTCATTCCTGGTCACCCCAGTGTGCTTGCCTCCATTCATTTATATTTATTTAACCTTCTCACTCTTTTGATGCCAGGCTACATGTGAATGAGATAGAGTTTAGCCTATCAGCCCACCTATTATCCTGACATCCACTGTTCCCTTACATGTGTCCTTAGCCAGCTTCAGTAAAGCAGGACTCCGTCTCCTTCACTCATGCCACAGCTGAGTAATTTCCAATAAAATAAGGAGTTGTATTTTTCAGAGTTATATAAATAGGAACCTTGCCATAGTAATAACAAATATCTGCAGCTCATCTTATTGCTGTTAAAGTTCTCTAGAGAGCTAAAAAGGCATTTGCACAATGGATAAGTTATCAGTTATTACTGCAAAGAAAAGTCGTAACTTGTGAAATTAAATATTAAGCTACATCCTGCTACAGGACATAAACCATTTCCTAACTAATAGGGCTTAAATAATAATTTTTTCTGGATTCATTTGAATAGGGAGCTAATTCAGATACTCTGGCAGTGAGCCCCTGTCTGAGAAAAGATACTAAGGATGCTGGACCAGTGGTTTGCCTCTGGAATTGTCATTCTGATCATTCTGTGAATTCATGTTTCAAAAGGATAGTAATTTCACACACACTAAGCATGAGGCACCACACAGAAATGTGGGCAAACGCAGTACATACAATTTTAAGGACTGCTTGACTTTTTTATGGTTTTTAAAGACTGAGAAAACTAGACAGAATAAGTGATATGTTTTCTACTTGATCGATAAAAATGTGACTGTAGAGAGACAAGGTACAATTCATCTAATTTAAATGAAGATATCTACATCTGAATTGCTATAGGTTTCCTTCATAGTTGAGAACTAGGCATTTTTAGGGTGGGGTTCACCTGGCCTTTGCTAGACATATACATCTAATGTGCTGAAGGTACCCCAGAGGCAGACATGATGCAGCTGAACTTCATCAAGTCTTGGAGGATGCAACTTCCTCCTGTTGAGTGGGGGCTCACATTATTTCTTGCTGTGCAGCAGAAGATACAGCTATTTTAAATCATATAAATCCCAGTCTGCTATTTCTCAAACTGTGGGAGTCAAGGGAGGTCAGGAGATGATTTAGAGCAGCAGGCAGGCAGCCGTGGTAGGCATCATCTCCTTTCCTTCCCCTCAGAAGAATGGTAAGGTACAGTTACCACCTGCAATGATTTGTATTAGCCAGGGAAGCAGCTAATTACCTTTGATTGCTGACAGCACTCATTTCTTTCGGGGTGAAAGAGTGAATTGTTCCTGCCTCTTGATAAGTGAGCTGCCAGTGCTCAAGGGTCTACAGAACCAGAAGAGCAGAAAGGGAACCCTGTTCTCAAAGCATTTGAGAACCTCCACCCCAGGTATGTGAGGAAATCCCTGATGGCATCACACACCAGACTTCCACCTCCCATGCCATGAGACTGCTCTGCCCACGCTGCCACCATGGGAATGGAAGAGCAATGCTCCCATGCCTAATTTTGGGGATCTGGGTTTTACCAGTTCAAAAAGAAATTCATGCACTGGGTCATTCAGAACACTGACTTCAGACTGTAACTCTGAACTGTACTCTGGAGAAACTCCTCTCATTCACACTGTACACAGAGTATCTGTTGTCTCCTATATAGGGCACATAAATTCCCCACCATATGCACCAAGAAAGGCAGAGAAGATCTGCCCATAAGAACCATCTTTAAGCAAATTACCCTAATAAGAAACTGGGAACAATTGACTTAAATGAAACAGCAAAATACTTTTTTGAGTTGATATACTTTTTTCATTTTCAGATGTTAGGGTAATGATGGATAATCAAAATGAGAAATAAACACATCTTTAAAACAAACTTCAATGCAATATTCATATCACTGATGTATATTCTTTTAGTGACAGTGCTTTATCAGTTCTCCTCCATTTCCCATTGTCGTTGATTTCCATTGCATAATTGCTACACGACAGTACTTCTTAGACTATTGAAAGCAAAAGATTGTGGGCAGAGGATGAAGTTTTAGACTGCAGTATATATTTCAAATCCTCTCAAAAATTAGAAATCTGCAATTACATGCTGAAATATTACCTCACTTACCAACTGATATGGTCCAAACAGCAATTATTTTGACAAAAGCCTTAGTTCTTGAGTTAAACCGGCTGTGGTGGATGGGGTTTCGAATGGCAATGTAGCGATCCAGTGAGATGGCACAGAGATGCATGATGGAGGCAGTGGAGAAAAGCACATCCAAGTAGATCCAAATGGCACAGAGCTTTGTAGGCAGCGGCCATGTGTACCCTGCACAAGAGAAAGCTGACATCAGATAAAGATGTGGCATACGTCTTTTGTTGTGACACATATGTCTTAGTGGGGAATGTCTTTCTAGCAGGATAGTAGTAAGTACTAAATAGTAGCAAGTGGTAGGAAACTTCCTGACACTGTTTAAAGAAAATATTTTCATTTGCTTGCAGCCTTCTAACTCTGTAGATTCAGGGTTAACCGCTTCTTTCCCAGGCTACAGGCAGCATATGTTTTTTCTTTTTAGTTCTATTTGCATAGCACTAATGCTTGATGCTATAATTAACCTTTTCTGGCAGCAAGTCTATGGAAAGAGAAGCAATTTTCTCATTGTAAACCTGCAAGTTCTCAATTTTGTTTCAGGCCTTTTTTTTTCTGCATAATTACTACTTTATCAACACCTGCTGATATGCAAAGCTGCCTGAATTCTGAAACTGAAACTTTGGATTTAGTGTTAGCTGAAGGAAAAAAAAATTATTTTGTTGCATAACAATGATATTTACCTCACTTGTCTTTAAGCATCAACCATATACTTGAATAAGGATATTCCCTCTATCAATGAATATTGATAGGCTCCTCCAGGGAATGCAATGCAAAACAGACACATTAGTGTTTACCAATATCCAACCCTACAGCTTCTTTGCTGCAAATTAAGCCTTCCCTTTTTCCTTGTTCTTTCCACTGCCCATGAAGATTAATTGATTGCTTTCCTTTCTGGAGGCTATTGGAAGATGGCTATCATGTGTTGCCTAGTTTTGTGCTTACTTTTTTTTTTTTGCCTTCCAGACTAAGAAAAGCCAAGTACTTTATCTTTTTCTTACAGATCATGCTTTAAAAACTTTTGTTCTTCTTTTTTCTCTGCTCTCGAATCAGTTTCATTTATCTGCATCTTGCGCACCACTCGGTGACTAAAACAGGACTCGGTACTCTTGCAAAGGCCTCCTGACTACTAAGTGAAATACGAGATTGCTTCATGGGAGTTGAAGGGAATGCCTTTACGTATGCAATCTGGAACAATGAGTGCCTTTTGTATGAAAATATCATGCTAGTGATGCATGTTTAGCTTATGACACATTTTGACAGCCAGATCTTTTTCATCATTCTTGAAGCCTGGACAAATTTCCCCAGCAGAAGTTGGTCTGCTTCTTTACTTTTGCATTTATCCTCACTAAATGTTGTTTGTTGATTTCAGACTTTCTCTTCAGGGGTCCAGATGCTTGTTGATGATTCTCATCCTGTCTCTCTGAGTGCTTGTAACCTCTCCCAGCTTGGTGCTTTTAGAAAGCTGTGTAAGCTCAAACTCCATACTCTGTACAAGTTGTTAGGAGCAGTACTGAACAGACCCAGGCGAAACAGAACCCTGCAGAACCCCCATTCAAAGGCCCTTCTATTCCTGCAGGGAATCACTAATAACTCTCCTTGGAGCAAGATTTGCAGTTATCCATGTCCTTATCTGATTTAATTCAGTGATTTAATCTAGAGCATATTCTCCAAGCGGCCTGTGACAGCGTGGCATAGGGCAATGCCAAAGCTCGTATTGTGAGAATATGCTAGTATTTTGGGGAGTGCCTGCCTCCTTTGGAGACACAGTACAAGATTTGCAACCGCAGAAATGGAGGGAGAGGCAGAGGAGCTCTGTGCCTAATTAAATTTAGTCTCAGTGGGCACTGAGGAGATCTATTTCGTGGTGCTCTTGGATTTCTCTAATATGAGCTGACCCTGACAAGCCATACAGCACTTATGGATGTGCTTTATCATGAGTTCTGGTCTTTCAATGGGAAATCTGGTCTCCAGAGTGTGTTACATGATGGCTGGTTTTCAGGTCATGACTTCCCAGTAGCATCCCTCTGTCAGGCCAGGCCAGTTTACACAGGGAAAAGCATTGAAGTATTTTTACACTTGACAACATAGATCTGTTCTCTTGCTTCAGTGACCTTCGGGAACACATTTGTCACATCCTTCTAGACCTCTTGTCCTTGCTATAAACCTGGATGGGGCAGGGATAAACAGCATCTGCCTGACAAACTTCCTTGAAGTCTACAGGTTCAAGAGAGGGGAAAGTAGGAGAGAGAAAACTCTGGATGCAGTAGGACTTTGGAAGGGTGTAGATAATATCCTCCAGGCAATTTTCTGCTCTGTGGACACATCCATCTTGGTAGGACTTGCTGCGTGTCTTTTTTTTCCAGCAGAGGCTGGTGCTGCTGGGTGGATGGAGAAGCCTGCCTGGCCCAAAAGGTGCAGACTGGGGCAGCTACATAGTTGGTACAGCTGGGCACAGGAGCCACAATTGCCCACAGTAGCTGTAAAGCTCTCAAGAAGAAAATCATATGTCTCTGGAGCAAAACAGTCACCATACCCCTTTGAGGGGTTGTGCAAGGGGTGGTGGAGCACCCTTGTTCCACAGCTTCCGAGGTGTCCTGGCAGAGCGGCTGTGTGCAAAGGCTGCCAGTTTGGGCTCAAGACTGTCAACATGTGATGTGGCTGAAGTTAAGCAGCTGAGGTCAAGCAGATGCTGCTGTGTAAGGGAGGGCTTCCCTGCGTGCCATCACTGGTCATCCTGGAGGTTGACAGTGCACCACACCAAGACGGCTCTCTTGGTACCTGTGTCCACCACCAGATGATTTTCTACCCCAAGTTACACTGCAAAGGCATCTAACTCCCGGTTTTGCAAGGGAAAAAGCAGGAAAAAAGGAGGCAAGGTCAACACAGCCCCTCCCCTACGTCTTTCGGTGCCCTGCTGCTCCCCCGCGCCGGCCGTCGCCAGGGAGCGTTGTGCCGCCTTCCTCCGCGATGAGGGCTCCGGCTTCACGGCGCGTGGGAAAGACATCCAGCGCCCCAACCCCCAAATCCCTCCCCAAGCCGCGGATTTCAGGCGACTCTTCTCTCGGCAGCGGAGCCTGGCCAGCAGGAGTCCCTGTTGCTTGTCTCAGGGAATCGCGCACGACTTAAATCTCACCCACCGTACAATTTCGGTTTTACACTGCTTCTCCCACCAAAAGTAATCACACACTTATACAATAAATCACAGTGTTACACCATCGCTGATGCTAAGTAAAGTTTGCAAATGCTACGGAAGGCAGTCTGTGTAGAAATACTGAAAATGGAAAATAAAGTCTCGGTTTTCTGGATAAAATCTCCCTGAAGTCACAGGTTCATGCTTAGACCTTTAGTCCCAAAATAGTGAAACAAGAGAAATCCTTGTAAACAATCTCACTTTCCTCCTGACATTATCTAGCTTCTTCTCAAACTGTAACAATTCAATTCATTTGTGGCACTGGAAAACTCATTTCTGAAGTCTAGTGATAGTAGCAGCCTGACTATGTTGTTATTGAACACATAGGGTGCTGCTCTTTCCTACATGAGCTTGCTGCAAGTGATTTTGGTGAAAATGAGAAGAAAGAGTTGCAAGGTGATTAACTGTGAGCCATTATTAGCTTAATTCTCAAATAACTTCGCTTAAGAAATCATAGCTTTGTATTTGTAAATGTTACGAAAAACATTAGGCAGAATTAATTCCTCCATCCATTTTTTTTAACTCCCAAAATATTTATTCCAGCATTTGCTGGTAAGTAGATGTCTAAGCAGGGTCTCGGGGATAAAATTATTTACATTTGTATTACTTCATTAAAAATAATTGAAGGGTTGCCTGCTTTGAATCTGAAGGTGCTTCTGTGAATATTTGCAGAGCAAAGTAACTGGTAGGACCCTACATTCTTATTAGGAATATTAAAATTATAAGCCAGGGTAAAAATCTTGAAAGCAATAAAGAAAACAAAGCATCTTCATATACACTTTGAGACAATTCATTCAGCAACTGAGTAATAAACTGATGTTCTGGACTGTGTTTAAATGCCTCTAACTAGAAATATAAAGTAGGAAAAGATTCAAGCACTTCACCTATTCCATCCATCAACCAGTTACATGTACTTCAATTTACATGGAATGATTACAATTTTCTGTTGTGAGAGAATGAAATAATAATTACAACAGGATGTGCATGCAATATTTAAAGCTTCTCAATACATGCAGTAGGTTATACAGCAAATACTCACCGTACAGTATGGTTAACATTGACACAGGCATGACAAGGAAACCCAGCAGCATATCAGCTATTGCAAGTGACATTAGAAAATAGTTAGTGGCATTCTGTAGTTTTTTCTCCAGTGAAACAGCCATGATGACAAGAATATTTCCAGCAATGGTTAAAACAATCACTATCACTGTCAGCAAAGCTGGCCAGTTTTTCTGTGAGAGCTGAATCAGGGAAGAGTAGCACGGTGGACTCGTGTTACTTTCACATGAAAGATTGGTTAGATTTTCAGAGCCCACAGTCAAGTTAATGAGATGTGATGTATTAATCTCTCCAGCTCCATAAACATTTCTGTAGAGTCTTCTCTCCTGATTTATTTGTATGAAGGAGTTTACAGTTGGGTTCACAGAGCTCTCCTCATCACAAAGAATATCCATTGCTAAGTCCAAAACCACAGAGATAAACAGTGAAAAACAGGAAATTATCACCCTTTGTCACCATTGGGCATTATATTCCTCAGCTGTCCATGCCAGAAGTTGAGGGAGCACAATCTTCTGTCGACTGTGTTCTTGCCACTAGCGTGATGTAGAAAAACATACTGGAATTACTCCAAAAGCTGAAACGTTTTGTTTTCAGTTCCATAGGAAGTCCAGTATTGGCATACATTGAAAATCCAGCTGAAAAGCAAAACCAGGCTGTAGGATAGAGAGCGTGGATTTGAGGCTTCAGAGAGCAAAGATGTTGGAGAAATAAAAGAGAAAAAACTTTTGCAGCCACTAGTACTCCGCTCTGGAGCTACATCTTATTGCTATTGGTAACTGTAATCACACAATTTTAAACACAGCAGTATTAAAATAGCTTGCCATATTAAACAGCAGAGCTCTTGCTTCCCTATTAAGAAAGTTGATTAAAGATTCCATCCAGCATCTTTCTCTTGAAATAATTCAATATGTCCTTATTTATAGTGCATCTTCCATAATATGGCTGATAGTCTTTGTCCTCTGTTGTATTTCAGTATCATTTTCAGCCTCATATCAGAGATTACACATTCTGCTCCATGCTGATTTTTGTGGCTAATTGTACCTTTTGGCCCAGCATGGTTTCGGAATGGAAATTAAACAACTAGATTTTATTACAAAAGAATGCAATTCAAGGAAGACTTACATTGTACTTCAGAGCCCACTTTCAAACTGTAGTTAGATGCACTTTGTACCCTGGTTTACCATATTCTTCACTATATTTAGCCAGTTTTGTGCCCTTTTTCTTCAGTCTCCTCCACAATGCTGTAATTTGAAATAGTTTTTTGACTTCTAAACTGCACACTTGAGTGAAGCCAGTTCTTGTGCTGCGAGTCTTGCTCTTTTCTTCAGAGAGATAGGCTGCTTGCCGGCTCTTTCCTTGTGCATTTCCCCGCCCCAGGGCAAGCTATATTTAAAGTAATAACAATATCAGAGCCCTTCTTGAGGTGACACAAAAGAAAGCACACGCACACACTCACGAAAAAGCAGCCTCCTCGGAGGAATTACTGATTTCAACAGGAACGGAATTTCTTGCTCGCTGTCTTGTTCGGGTTGTCAGACCTCCCACTATCTGGATGTCATAGGGAAAAAGGTAGTGACAGCAGAGGAGGGCAGGGGAGGGCAGACCAAAGAAGGTCTTTTAGGTAAACCAGCAGCTTTTTCAACTCCTCCTTTTTCAGAGGTTCTCTGCTTGGGGGCTTTTTCAACGCGTGCTTTCAATTTGCAGCGGATGGCTCACAAACAGCTGCATGCAATTACAGGGATTTACAGGATGCAGGCTTGAGAGAGAAAAAAATGTAAGGCTTGGTAGATTAGATCTGGTAGTATTGACATTAGATATGGTAGATACTAGTGAAAAATAAAAGTGAGAATTTTTTTCCATATAGAGAGGAAATTACACCAGCCTTAAAAGGAAGATGTAATATTCAGTCTCTTTCAGTTTCAAACTCCTGGTCTGTGCTAACATGTTAATGAAATAGGCAATATGTATTTACAAAAAATTGAAGTCACTCTGGTGTCACACTCATTTGTCAGGAGGTGGATGTAACAGCTAATCCCAGTGGCCTGTCCCAAGCAGGTATCCCAAATGAAGCAGTTCAGCAAGGCAAAACGGTATACAGCAGAGGGGAAACAAAACAGCCTGCCACTGCTTCTGCCTTGTACCTCTGCTGCCAGGACACGGATGAAGAAATAGCCAGCTCTTCAATTTGCCACCTAACGCAACACCTACTCCCAGATTTTCTGAGATGTACAGTTGTCAAAATTTCAGCTGAGTGGATCTGTTGCATCCTGAAATATATTGCAGATTTCCCTCATGTGGAGGGCAATGGTTTTATACAGGTAAGCTGAGGGACTGTACTGTGAGAGCTCAGCAAGTTGTGCCACTGGGCACTGATGGGTCCAGGCAGGCCCTTGGGAGCTACAGGCTGCTCCCACAGCTCAGCTCTGTGTGTAGCATCGCTAACTACACTGCAGATCCCAGGGAGATGCAAACAGGTGAAGCATTACTACAGCTCACCTGACATGTGCTAATCTCTTCATGGACCAAAACCTTACCAAAGTGAGTCTTAGAGCACCCACCCAAGTCTGTTCAGATAATTGAGGCATAATTACAGAGAGCACGGCACAGTGCAGTTCTTTTGGAGCCAGTTTTACTCCCAGATGAGCCCAGCAAGGTGGGCTGACAGTCAGTATCTATTACTGATGCCCATGTGGGATTTGGAAATGTATCATCCCAGTACTAAAGTTTCCCAATCCCATAGGTGAGGCCAGAAGACTATCAGGCAACACAGACTGGTAAAAAAAGGTGATCATTCTGAATTTAAAAATGTTTCAGCCCTTGAAGTCCTGTCCAGGATCCAGAAGAGGCCCTTTCCTTCTCTCCTTTAACACAATAACCAAATGGGTTACTGTGCTCACCAAGCGAATTTGTCATCCCTGCTCCAGGAGGGTTGGGCAGCCACCCTTGTGAAGATGCCCTCGATATGAGAGTGCAGATCTGATGCAGGGGGTGGACTCCACTTCTGTTGAATGCAGCTACTGTGATGAATAGGGCACAAGACCCATTGGCTAGGACTGCATGTACTCACTCCTTTGTGAGGAACCCAAGTGACCTGCTGTTTTCTCAGATGGCTGCCTCTGGGCTCTGACAGCTCTAATGTAACAGTCATGGGTGTGTCGTGGATGGACTTCACTCATAAGAAAGAAGTAGCAATATGTTTATAGATATAAACCACTGATTTAACAAAGCTTGATAGTAAATGCAACAGTGATTTAATAAGATTTGATGGCAAGGTACACTTGATTATTTGCTCCAGAGAGGACAAGGACAGACAAATTGTCAGGGAGACCCGCCTGTTGAGTCATGAGCTTCAGAAAGGGCATCCTTGTGTTCTAAACATCTTCTCAGGAGGGAGTTTATGTGTGGTTAAATCCAAACTTGGTCCCAAACTCTGTCAATAGTTTATGTCTGAGGAATTATATGTACACAACCCATCCTTTATATCACTTAGCTAAGACTTCAAAGTTTAGCGTGCCATTAGTCACTTACTGAGAATGTATTGAGTCAAGGAATCCCTTAGCTTCTAGGAGTAACCTTGAAAGGTTCCCCTCAAGGGAAGTTCCTGGCAAGCATCCCGCTGTCCAGCAGGAGAGCTCAATGAGCCCTGGGCTGTCCACTATCTATGAAGTAATATAGTTGACTTATAGTCATATTTGTGTGCTGACTACAGAACTTACTTTCTTCCAAACTCGGCCTGAGTTGGACCTTGACAAGCACTACGGTTGAGGGGGGTACAATGACTCATTTAAGACTGCAGTTCTGCTCTGGACAACAGAAACGCAAGTGCAAACATGTGGAATGTTTCCTTGTCTAAGATCTTTGCAGGTACATTCATAAGCTCTTTGTATAAGGACTGCACCGTTTACTTTGGTCAGACTGCAGACACATGACCACAGGATCTGAGAGCCTTCTGAAAACTAATCCATCCCTCCCAAAAAACTATTTGACATATGTGAATCTGAGGCACAAGTATATTAAATGGTTTTTAAGCTTTGCACATGAGACATGGATGAATCAGGGGCCATTTTGATATAGGTCAGTATATCAGAAACGAACCTGTGATCTTATGTCTTCTAGCAAAGTATGTTGGATCTGCTACTGATCACAAGCTTGTTTTATTATTTATCTCAGGATTTTTTAGTTTTTTTACTGAAAGAAACACCCCTCCCACCTCTCCCCCAAGAACTCAAAATTATTTCCCTTCCATATAGTGTCATTTCATGGGTCCAGAGAAAAGAGGGTACCAGGGCTTCCATGAGTGCTCTCATCCCTTAACAAAACTAAATGTGCACAGTACATTGAAAGAGCACTGTGGTACAACTCACTCCTAGGTGATTAATCATGTCTAAACCCAACATTGACCATTGCTTTTCCTACAGGTGGAAAATTCTGGAAAATTGCAGGGCCCATGATCTTCCATTTTTGAAAAAACAAGCTTGGAAGTTGATCGCAGTAAAGCCTCACACACTGCAACCTGCTATCCCAGGCAGTGAGTCTGCACTGAAAAACAGACAGCTGCAGTCGGTCCCAGTCTATGTAAATTAAGTGAAATCTTAGCTTAAAATGGTGATAATGTGGTCTGCATTAGAGAGAAAGCAGTGTCTAGAAACACAGCTGGCATGGGAACAGTCTACATATTGCTTTTTAATTTCTGGAAGGCACCAATGTATCAAATTCATGAGAGCCCCTCCTCTGTTCCCCAGCTCTGCTTGGAAATTTTTTGTAGGACATTAATCTGTTCTCTTGGGCAGGGTTTCTATGCTTGGCATGGTGCATACAAACACTTCCTGGAAATGCTGCTTTTCAACAATTTTATCTGAAAGACTGGAAATTAAAAACCTTGTTTACATTACTCAAATTTGGTGCTCTCAGGATTAGTCCAGGTGTAAAAATCCCCCGTTTCTGAGTTTGCCATTGCTCTCTGATGTTTTGAGTACACTGTGTAATCAGTAAATGTATAAACTACAGAGATTAATTGTTCACTCTGATATCTAAAAGTTGGGGAAGTGGAATGTGAATAATTTATGTTGTGGATGAGACTACTACAATTTGGTATGTCTATTTGCATTCATTGGGGGCTGTTGGACATGAATCAGAGGCGGGTTATTACAGACCAGAGCAAATAACTATGTACTTCTTCTCTCTCCGACACAGTTGAGCTCATTTTCTTGCCTCTCAGCCTTCATGACCCCATGCCATTGCAGTGAGGTGAGAACAGCTTGACATGACCTTTCTGAAACCCACAGAGGAGCAGCATTCCTCAGCCTCACTGTCCACAGGTGATGATCCAGAGCAACCTGGGTGTTGCAGCACCAGCACCCTGTGTCCTGATGACTGTAAACCTGAGGAGAGTAACTGGTGTGTTGTTGTAGGGCTCTCTGCTGTGAAACTGGCTGTCTGTACTGATTTGGTCTGAACTGCTTTTGAATGACAAAGGAATATTAGAAGCTGGGGCTGAAGAGGAAGCTGGAATAACTCAATGTAACTGTAATTTCTAAGTGCAATGTATTTTAACCAATCTGTAAAAAATAAATATGTATCATATATGTATACATGTATCTATGTATCTCTCTGTATATCTATATAAATAACTGGAACTCTCTCAACTTTCATGTCTGTCTCACACACAAATGCTACTTTCAGTCTCTCTTCAATCCCAGGAGAAGCTGGGCTTATCGCCTACATTTAAAAGCCTGATTGTCTCATTCATCCATGAGTTTTGGAAGGACATGCAGTATTCCAGGTGGTTTGCAGGTTGTCCTCCTTTCTAACCACATGTTATTGTTTTAGGATCTGCAAGCTCCTTGATATACTTACAGTCCCAAGGAGTAGCTAAATATGAGAGAAACACTGGAGCACCTTAAGACACATCTTTTATCTGCCTAAAGCCGTGCACTGAGGTCAGATCAGTAACATTGCACCTCCAAACTCTTTAGGTTGATATGATTCCAGTGTTATTCCAGAGGAGCTCAGTGGAATTACTGTTGCATCAAACTGATGTAATGATTAGTTGCTTCAAAATTAGAGTCAGAATTATTTTTTTCTCTTATACAATTTTTAATATTTAAGCATTTCTTTTCCTGTATCAACTCTTTTCATTGGAGGAAAAGTTACGAAGAACTTCAGTTTGGAAGTATCCAAACATTTTGCTTCAGTCTTGCTGATATAAATGTAACATTTTAATATCGTTGAATTAATAATATTTTCTTATGAGCCAGCTAACCGGCTGAGATGCAAATTGTCTTATTCCAGATTCCCCTGGGCAATTCATATTCACCATAACAGGACACCCAGAGGCAGTTTCAAGTTGAACTGAGTTGAAATAAAATATTCTTTTTTGGTTAAAAAATAAACTGAAACGTTTGGTTTGGGTCAAGCCCACATGGTGAAGGAAATATTTTGTTTTGATTTTCCCAAAGGAAACCTGAACACTTTGGGCAAAATTGATTTTTTTCTTGAGTTGATTTTGTGGGAACTTAATTTCCCACTAGAGACAGAACTGCTGAAGAGTGTCCCTAAGCTTTCATGCTGAAGCAATGAATGGTCTCTGATGTTTTAAAGAAGAACTCTGCAGCCTTATTCAAAGAAATCTCTCTAAAAATCTGTTTTAGCTTTATTTGAGTGAAACGTGAAGGGACAGTTTTTTCTCCATGTCTTGCTCTCAGCTGTAAACATTAGCTATTTATGTACCTGAAAATACCTTTTATATAATCAGAGGCATCTGCATACATCCGATTTACTGAAACACATTTGGCTTTAGATATTTTCATTTCACCTCTGCTAGGAATAAGCTGACAAGTTGTCTTGCTCTGAGACAATATTATGCTGTGTTATGATCACCTGAGTTACAAATGGGACAGCTTTTCTGTAGCTAAAATTTTATTGCGTCCAAACACACATCACTGCAAATCCCATGACATAAAACTCTGTATTCCAACACTAATACCTGAATCTCCTCTGCTATTTTTTTCTCAATTTGAACTGCAAGGCAGTAGTGAGCATATTCCACCAGATTTGCTTCAGCTTACTGCTTAAAAATGCATTTGCTGCCCACAATTAACACTGGTCATCATCCAAAGCCTGTATCACATCAGCTGTTACCCAGTTGAAATAATGTCTTTTTAATGAGGTGATCAAAACCATACACCATATTGCAAAGGTGACATTGTGGGAAATTTTGCTGGCATCATCTGTGGGGAGTCTTACATGTCTGTTAAAAGTTATGTTAGCCTTTCACCAGGTGATAGACACTGCAGAAGAAGGTGGGTGCACTTCATCCTTCCTTCCTTTCCCCTCCTCAAAAAACTCCCATCACTTTGTAGAAGATGACAGAGTTTTTATTTTTTCCTGTATTCACCACTGATGGTCGATTGTAATTTTTGATCCTGTGGTATTCTAATTAGACATGTCTCCCTCTCAAGATGAGTACTATATTACAAAAGGAAAACAAAAGCTCTTTCAACTTCTTTTTTTGTTCCAGGTACGTTGCCCATATTTCTCTGGGCTATTTTTGTTTGCTCCTATTTCTCCAGTAGCGCATAAGAACAAAAGCAAGAATAAAATGAATCCATAAGGACCTCGCTACATTTACACTTCGACATTGATGGATGGAGAAGCATTTAAGAGGAAAAAAAATATCAATATTGAATCCAAAGAGGCAGGTCATCTCTTCTGAATTAAAGACATTGTGTGATGACAGAGATTACCCAAAATATGTTTGTACTTACCATTTCCCTAGAAGCTCATGGATTCATCAATGTATGGCAGACAGCACCAGAGATCTGTGAAACAGGTGGGGGCCTGCCAGACCATGGGAGTGATGTTTACAATTATTTTTTTTCTGTACATACCTTTCTTGCTCTCTCTCTCTCTCTATATATATATGTATGCTGTTGTTACAGCTTTCTATTACAATTGGCAGGTGACAGCCGTTATGTTTTCCCTCTGTTATTCCTGGGATGGCCTGTTTTTCCTAGTTGTTAAGTTTCACTATGCAATTTATAACCATCAAAGTAGAAAACATTATGCAGCACATGAATTTGCATCAGTATGAATGTCTGTTACTGAATATGAGCTATATTTCTAGAAATATGCAGTTATTCCTCCTTGGCAAACCTAGGATTTGTACTATTGGGTTTTGTTTAATTATATTTAAGAGAGTAGAACCACTTTAATGGATGCACGCAAAAGTTCTGTAAAGGACAGTCCCCAGTAGGTAATTCAGTGTGAAATAAGTCAAGTTGTTGTTGTTGTTATGCAAACATAGTCCAGCATTAAATCAAGGTTGTTTGGGCAATGTGGACTGACAAGAAGGTGCAAACTAATAATACAGACACATTGTCTAATTGAGCCCGTAAATATTAGTCATGATATTGTGACTGTGGCTTGTCAATAGTGTTGGTTGTCATTACAGACTGGGATCCAGTCTGCCTGTTTAAGATAGACATCCACCTAAACTGTAGATGCATAGAGAAACAGTTACCTTAATGAAAAGCAATTCCTTCCACCAATTCTGAAAATTCAGGGCCAGTCATTCAGTGGGCTGCTGAGCTGGATCCCACCCTCCAATCATTTCACTGATGGTGATCTACCTATCAAGATATTAATTGTATCTTCATAGCATCTGCTTTTTAGAACAGTGGAAGCCAAGACAGATCAACAAAATCTAGTCAATTATGTTGCCTCCAGGTGTGTTAACAGTCTTTTACATCTATATGCAGCACTGTCTGAACTAGTTGACTTGGCTCAAATGAATGTGCTGAGATTTTGCTGTTACTTCCAATATTTTAAATGCTGTGTTTCTTGCAGAATGATCTTACTTTAATTTAAGATGTTCTAGAGGAAACGTAACATCCTTTTGGTTTCGTGATAGAGCTAACTCCCACCTTCTTTTTAGACACAACATGTGAACAGGTACCCTCTACAGAGCGAACCGGCAGAATTCTGCTGTGAAGGTCCTAAGAAGATCACAAAAACCTACAACTTGATTTATAACAGAAGCTGTTATTATTATTTACCTAGTTTAATAGACACTGTTTTATCTGTGTTCTTGCTTCTAAATATCACTAGAATCCAAATGTTTTTCTTTAGAACACTTAAGGCAATCAAATCTATTTACTTAAAGCCTTGAATCACTTAAGGAAACTGGTGGAATACTACTAAAAGCTAAAATATTTTTCCAGCGGGGTTTGATATCTCTGTAAACATTTTGGATTTAATTTTCTTCCTACTCATTTTTGAGTCCACCAAGGGTCCAAATATCAAGTTTTCTATCAATTTCCACCAGGGATGCAAGTACTTTAAATTGGACTACAAGTGAAGAACTGATCACTTTATGTAATTCAATTTATACCCTCTCCCATTCTAACATATGACTAAACACCACTGTATTGTAGAGTCCAACAAAAGATGATCTTATGTTAGAGTCTTTTAAGAATATCCATACTCACTGAGCGTCTCCATGTTTTACACACTGATATCATGCAAATATGGGCTACAGCTGAGCGTTAGAGCCATGCAGGGCAGGCACAGGAATCCCTGAGGGCACCTCTGATCTGAATGTTAAATTTGCTTTATTGAAATATCTCTTTTAAATGAGCTGAGACTGATGTCTGTCTTGTACTGGAATATGCTGCCTTAATGATGCTTCCTTGAAAGATGTTGATGAGAGGAAGGAATGAGGGAACAGTCATTACCATCAAGAGTATTAAAGCGTTGAATGGTAAAAGTTATTGCCTTTCTTCCAGCCATGAATTTTTATAGTGTCTGTTGATACAACATAGGGCTCTGCAGCCTTCTGTAGTACGTGAAGAGTCACTGAACTAATGCATAGACCACCCTCTTTCACATCAATAAATCCCAGTTAGCTTCTGGTCTGCTCTGGCCAGGGAAGGAAGACCTATGAGTTATGGTGTGCAGATTCATGATTCAGGTGTCAGGCATGCAGATCAGATGAGTCTTTGACAAAAACTCCCTTGCAAGCCCAGGAATAACCCTTTCCGACATCCATGGTTTGAAATTTGTTACTTCGAATGCAAAAACACTCAGAGAAATCTCCAATTAATCTTCAGGGTCCTGTAGGGCTCTCTTTAAAATTTTAATCTTTCTTGGCTTTCATACACTCTCAAGTACTAATTTTTATGTCCATTTATTCTTCAGTGTTTCTTAGACCGTTTTATTTCCAGTGTTTGTCAGGCATGCTGTAGAAGAAAAAATTCTCCAAGTAACTTAAACACATCCCTGTTTGTACCAAAAAAAAAGAGAGAGCTTGATAAGGGATCATGGTGGTTTTCAAACCGCTGGTAAATCAATGTAAGTGGAAAACCTTGTTTTCACTCTAACATATTCTCAGGTGTGGGATGGAAAGAGCTTATCTGAGTCAGGTCCAGAATCTGGTCCTTAATGATCTTCTTACTGCCATTTCCCAAGGTACTGTGCCAGCATACTTTCCTGTCTAAGACTGACTTTTAATATCTCCAACAATGGAAATCCAGTCACAGTCTGAGAGAAAACAGTGAAAAACCTGTCTTTGTAAAGAAAGGCTTGGAATGAACAGCTGAGCTTTCAGTAGAAACTATGTGTAGGCAAGTCATCATAATTAGTTGCACCAACTATAATGAGGAGCAAATTTAGAACAGGGATTCATGATCTTTGGTTTGCAGAGGCAACCTTCTAGTGCATTGAAGTCCCATCACAGACTGCTTGGCAGAGGTTAAAGGCTGCATGTTTGATGCGTCTGGTTTTATTTATAGGAAGTTTTGGGATTGCACAATCCAAGGGATAAAAGGCAGTGGGAAAAATCTATCTCCTAGGTTGCCTCGTAGAAAAAGTTATTATGAACACAATTGCTCTGCAACACGTTGCTCAGCAACATACTGTTTATGAAAGTCAGAAGTTGTGTGAAGAGCAGTTTGGGAGTTAAAAGGACAGAAGTACCTACAGCACTTTGGATAGACACTTCTGTTGTAAGGCCTGTCGTGGCTTTCACCATGTCCTCAAGAAACATATCAAGAGGGGAATAGAAATCAGAATGTTCTGTGGTACTGGAAAATTTCTGGACAATGAGAGAAAACTGGCACATACCAGGTGGAATCGATACATCACATGAGAGAGCTGAATTGCTTCCTTGATGCCCTCTGTGTAGTGTTTAATGTAATGCATGGCATTAAAATGCAAAATTCAAGCCAGAAGTTTTGTTCTGAAAGTAAACTGGGCGTCCATCCAAACGCCTAACAGGAGATGAGCCTTGCATTGTAGCCTTGTGTAATGGTCGAACCCCCTGGGCCCTGCCAGCCTGGCAGAGTCCAAGCCCCAGGTCCAGGGCTGTTCAGGGAATGCCTTTTTCCTGTAAATATGTGATTAAATACCACGCTGCTGAACTGGTACATCCGACTTGTCTTACTCTGTGCTGGTGATAGGTGATTGAGGAAAATGGCATCATCCAAGACAAATAAAGGTAGACTGTAAGAGCGAGAACTTCTTTTCCCCGACAATGAATTCTCTGGAATCATTAATGTTCTGACTAATGTGAAGTTAACGGAGAATTGAGGTCCCACAAAATATAAGCTGGAAAATGTGGGGCAGAAGTTCCTGCATAGAAACATGCATGAACTATCTCAGTGAATCTAAAAAGATGTGATCCAGACCTATTTTATGGGCTGCAGTCTGCAAAGTGCTTCCTGGTATGGGGGCACAATACTTACTGGGACTTGGAGGTGGTTCTCAAAAAACCTGCTACCCACCTAGCTGTTCAGACTATGGAAAATTAATCATTATAGAGACTCCGGAAAACTAGAAATCAGCCTGTTGCTTTAGGAATGCCATCCCAGGAGGCTCCGAGCTCCAGGAAAATGCAAACATGAAGCTAAAGAATGGTGAACCTCCTGCCTGAAACTGTCTGGGACAGGGCTCCCGATTTCCCACCCTACTGCTGCTCTTCAGATGTTTAGATATGTTGTTCCACGTCCCCTTAATGTCCTTGGCATCCATGTGTGCTAGCAAGGGACAGCAGTAAGCTCTGTAATGTCCAAACCAACCAGCAAATTACTGTCTGAAGTTTGCTTTCTGAATGTCTCCCCACCCAGCTTCTGGGATGAGCTATTGCTCTGGGTTCACATACACAATGTAGCCACTGACTTCTATGAAATAAAAGGCTCAATGCTTGCACACTGTGTTTTTGTTTCCCACATAATCCCTGGTAAAGAATAGGAATGAACCATTAGATTAAAAATTTGAAAATTGGAAATGCTCTGGTGTGTATCATCAGCTGGAGAAAAATCCCACCATTACACAGCTCCTACAGCATCCACCTCATTTGTGCCTCCAACTCAAATGCATTAAATTTAATTACGCAGTAGTACAACTCCGAGACAGAATTAATATATTGGGATAAGAAGAGCTTAAAAAACCCACTTCTTCATTAATAATTGAAGCAGTGCTTGTACTGGCAACTGAAGACAGTAAAGTGATGACAGCCTGTGGGACACAGCAGAGAAGCAGTCATAGAATCAAAATGGTTTGGGTTGGAAGGAACATTAAAGATCGTGTAGTGACAATCCTCCTGCCCTGGTCAGGAATACCTTCCACTAGACCAGGTTGCTCAAAGCCCCATCCAACCTGGCCTTGAACACTACTATGGATGGGGCATCCACAACTTCCCTGGGCAACATGTTCCAGTGCCTCGTCACCCTCACAGGAAAGAATTTCCTCCTAATATTCAGTCTAAACCTCCCCTCTTTCTGTTTAAATACATTCTCTTCTATCTATTGCTACATGTCCTTGTAAAAAGTTCCTCTTCAGCTCTCGTTGCCCCCTTTAGGCACTGGAAGGCAACCTTCACTTCTCCAGACTGAACAACCCCCAACTCTCTCAGCCTGTCTTCATAGTACAATCTCAAACTATTTCAAAAAAATACATACAAATATTGAGTTTGTGATCATTTAATCCAGAACATGGAGTGAACAGATGCAAAAACCCCACTAGGTCGTCTACTTTGTGTATTCCCTGGCAGTGTAGGACCATGACAAGCAGTGTGCTTCTGTTGAATCAGTCTAGTTCTTCACGCTCCAAGCAATGGGATGCCTGCTTCCTAAAATACGTTCCTCTGTGAAGAGGTTTTGGTTTTTTACCCATAAAAATGGGCAGTTTAAATTCACCTTGTGATTTCATCCGCTGTTCCTAATTGCATGCTTTCACCTCCAGGAGGTAACTCCCCTTGGTGTGCAGACCCTTCAAATATTGATAAGAAAATCGCTATGTCCTGGTTTTTTTTGCAGATGTGTTTAAGCCCAGTTGTATTCATAGGCAGCCTTTTAAATCTTTCCTGCTGCAGCCCCTGCATCCTTTTTGCTGTTCTACTTTTACAGTTTCTCACTGGGCATATGTCTTAGTGTTTCAGTTTTGATGGTAATACAGCAGCCAGGACAGGTTTGCCAAACCCTTGCATACAAAATGGAAAATAATAATACAATTGTTCTTCCATTTTACAGTTGGAGATAGACAGTTTGCTTTTGCTTGGAGTCTCTTCCCACCACCTTCTGAGCTGGAACAGATTGTCCCCTCCAGCGTAATTTCAGCCATATTCAGTCTTTCATATTGTCTTTGCATTTTTCCCCCTTGGAAACAGTGGGTGGGGGGTGAGGGGTGGAAAGAGGAATGAATGAGGAGCTTTTGCCCTTCCCATTTCACAGCTGTTTTATTCCATCATTAATCCTATCTGTGCAAAAAAGGTTTGGGAAAAGTCAGGTATAGAAGGAGGCTGGTGACAGGTGGAGAGGATAAAGCAAGGCAAATGGTTTGGAGGATTGGGGAGCATCAGTGGGAAATAAGCACTTTTGAGCAGGGTAGCTGTGGAGGGTATAGCAATGATTGCATCGGGAGGTTTAACTGGGGAGGCAAGAAGGCAAGTGGTAGCAGAAGGAAGTGATAGGTCAGCGGCAGCTAATGGGACAGAGGGAAAAAAAGAAATGGTTCAGTGCCACTGTCAGCTGAATTAATCACCTCCTGCACATGTAGGGTGAGAAAAGCAATCCTTGTGGTGCAGCAGAGAACATGAGAAAGCTGGATTGTAACTTGAAAGAAAGTAAATGCTCTGGGAACACCTTCTGTACTGAGGAATGTCTTGATATAGGATGGTGTAGCATGGTGAGATGGAGCAGAGTGATCAGGCATTAAAAGAGAAAATCGTCTAGCACCATGTGCTTGACGTATCTTGACGTATCTCTGTAACAAAGGAGATTGGCAGAGGTACAAGGAGTTTTAATGACTTTAATAAAACTCCTCCCAGATGAGCAAGGGGACTCCAAATTCTAAGGGGAATCTCTGTTTGAAAATTCTCCTTTAGTTTATAACACTGGAAGGGGAGTGTTTTGCTTCAGAACTACGGAAACACACCTCCAGAGGAAAAGCCCAGGGATGTGCATCTAATGCAGCGGGATCTTCAATATTTGGATAATATTGTACAAACAACCTCATTTTCATGGATCCTGCATGTCCCTCTAGGATGACAGATATTCTGAAAAATAGTCACTGTTGCAATTAGCATAAGGAAGCCTTATATGTCAGTTGGTTTTGGCTTTAAGTGTGATGCTTAATGGCCACAGGAATATCCCCGTGGGTGGCAACCAGTAGAATCAAACAACCCACTGGGGTTTGCAAGCAACCCCCGGACTAGATGCATGCAAAAAAAATGGTTGTTTTGCTTTGTTCCGTTTTAAGAAATTTTTACACATCTTTAAATGTGCAATCCAGATTTTCCTTCTGGAAATAGTCTCCAGCAAAAAAGTATTTAAGTGTTAAGCAAGCTTGATCCTTCCCAATTTAAGTCTTCAACATTTCCACACCTATAAGCATCCAGGACAAAAAGTGAACGTAATTTCTAAAAGCATTATAGTAGAAATTCCCAAACAGTTTGAACAATTCTCTCAGGCACATTGGTGTGTGTCTTGGGGACAGTTCTGTGCAGGGCCAGGAGTTCGACTTGATGATTCCTGTGGGTCCCTTCTAGCTCAGCATATTCTGTGATTCTGTGTGATTCTGTGATTTGAGGTCGTAAGTTCCTTTATTACTTGATAGCCTGCGGTCATTAGTCACAGTGGTGTCACCATCCCCTGTTCCAGCTGCATGTGCTTCGGCAGGGTTTTGGGCACTGCAAGCAGTCTTATTTTGCACACAGTCCAGCTGGAGGTCCCATGGTATATGGACAGGGATTTTCATAAGGGTTAACTGCATGCCTGCTTGATCACAGGAACAAGGGGTTGGGCAATACCTTCACGTAAAGCAGTTCAGGAGCCAAAGTGACTGATTACTGTGAACCTGCAAATATCCCCCTTCCTGTTCCAGGCAGGCAAATATTTGTAGGTGCTTACCCTGTCCTATACATAAAAATAAATGAGCAAAACAAAGTAGGACTGCCCCTGAGTGTAATTCTGATGGCTTGCTTCTGTCCCAGTACCTCAAGAAATGTTTAATTGTTCTTGACTTCTGGGAAAGAAAAATGAACCTATGCTTGAGCAGACTTATAGGGCAGATTTTGCCCAAGGTGCCTGGCCTGTGGTATACTCTTATCTATATTTGTTACACCTACTGATTTCAGCCCTATCAGTATGTTTTATAAGTTACTGAATATGTTTTCCTTGCAAAAGTCTGTATATTAGACTACCCTATCTTTGACTTCTCTGTTTATTCAGTGTGCTGGTTTTCTGACAGCATGTACTCCCTACCACAAAAGGGTCTTGAGAAATTGCTTTTAACAACTGATCTGAAATTTCAAGGAGTCCCATGTCTCTGCTTCCCAGATTTATTTACAAAATATTGTACTGGATCTGGTACTATACTTTACACGCTACACTGGAACAGCTTAGTAGTTTAAGCTTTGTCTTAAATACAATTTCTAAAATCCTCTTTTGGTTTGAAAAACAAGTATTTTTTTCTCACTTAGGATGAATAAATCTCTCTGCAACAGCAACTGGCCAAGGTACAGAGCTCTGGTAATAACAGGCAACACCTTTCAATCTAAAGGGAAGGTTAAAATTCCCAGTCTCTTCACTCTAGGTAGCCTGATGTGAAGGATGGTAGAGCAGCAGACAGAAGCCAGGCTAGGAAGAGGCAAGACCTTCAAGTGGGACCCGTTTTGGCTACAGCATTTTTGGGAAGACAGGTATCACCTCATCCTCTCTCCACAGTGGTACTGGGCAAGCAGTGACCAACCCTGGAAGCCATGTACGGATGACAATGCTGCTGTTGAAAAAGCATTGAAGAGAACATGAGACATTAAGAAATAGCAGTGATCAAGCAGTAAACATGCCGCAAATGGGACACAATGAATTGAGTGGACGTGATCTGAGCAGGACTTACTGTGAGCGGAAAGGTGCTGACTAGCTTATCCTTACTGAATGTTTGATGCAAATGCAGAGTGAGGTATTTTTTTGATAAGCATGGAGTGGTTGGGAATGAAAGGCCTAGACAGAACTGCTTTAATTTTTTGTATGTGTAAAAGGCTGGTCCTCCAAATCTGCCTCTTATTGACAATGAAAGCAGGTGGGAATCATATATAGATCTGAGGACTGGTGGAGTTTTTTCAGCCTGGTTTGGCTGGGGTGTCCTGTTTAGTTTCCATTCCTACCTGGTGAAGCTGTGTAGGGAGAAGATGTGGTATTCCTCTGCAGATGTGTACTACTTTGGTGTTATTGTACAATGGAAACTATGGCAGGACTCACAAAAA